>JAIPMN010041311.1:0-13530 GCA_020650975.1 Apostichopus californicus
CCCCCCCCCCCCCCCCCCCCCCCCCCCCCCCCCCCCCCCCCCCCCCCCCCCCCCCCCCCCCCCCCCCCCCCCCCCCCCCCCCCCCCCCCCCCCCCCCCCCCCGCTGGCTACGCCACTGCACATGGTACAATATGTAATACATTTTAAAAAGTTTAGGATATATTTTTGTCAAATACAGACCTTGCATGGATGCATTAAGGAAAACAAGTCGCAAGTTTTGTTCCGATGGTATACCTGTGGTCAGGCTTATGTGTTGCTAGGATGATATTGTTGAATTTGTGCAAGCGCGCCGTATACAGTATAGGAACGCGTAATGGGGGTGCGTTAATTACTAAAAGTTTGCAAGCTAGCGGTAGCATGTAGATATTACAGGTAACATTATCGTGTTGGTAGGCTACGGTGAACTTGAAAATATTACCGAAGTCCTTGCACCGGTCCTCCGACCCTGGGTAAACCGTAGTGAATTAATATTTCATGAGGATGATAAGAGTATTACACGTGCAAAGGAAGACGCACTTGCGTTTCCATATTCGGTGGTTTAGCCTAGGCTGGTAGTGACTGAATAAATTTCCACACATTGTATACTCTATAAAGCTGATAGTAGTTCCGCGAAATATCATTTCTCGCTTCTAGCCTACACTACAGTAGGCCTAAACTTAATTTAGGTTACTGGCCTAGATTATCTGAATTAATTTAGGTATTAAGTGTACTAACCTAGGCCTACCTTAAATGAAAGCAGTAAAGGAGTCATTGGCCTATACTGTAGCAAAATATAAAAAGCATAAACTCAAACATAGGCCTATACAAAAGGCTATTGTGAACCAGAGCCATCTAAATATACGGCTCTGGTCTGCCCTTAAGTCATGCTAGCATGGACCAGGTTAGTTGATTCTGTTTGGTGGTATGCCGCAGCTTTTGATTGAAGGGAGGAGAAAACCTATAGCTTATTACTGCTGGTCTTATTGCAGCCCTAGGGTAGTACTGGACAATTAACCTTCATATTGGTTCTCAACAGTGTGTTATTGTTTCCCATGATGTGACTGTAGTGTAAGAACCTCTGGCATTAGTGTACCGGTATATACATTTAGCATACATTATTCAACTTGTGACCTTTTCCATTATAATTGTTTTTAATAGCACAGAATTTCTTTAGAAAATTTTCAAATGTTGGCCAGTATGACTGATCAGGATGGTCCCCAAAGAGCTGCTTGAAAAGTTTCCAGTCTTTTGGAAGCCAGTTGTCAAGGCACTCATGGCACCCAAATCTAACAGTAAACTTGTAGAGGAAGTCCTATTGGGAAATTTGTGTAAGGACGCACCTGGCAGAAGCAGTGCATCAAGCAGATGTGAGATTCCAGACTGGCATAGCCTATTAAAGAATCTTTGTGAAGGAGAACCTACACTCACTGAGAGTGGCATTTGTATGTGAGTAAAATATTTTATTTATATTGAAATTTGTGAGAGACTATCACAGTCTTCCCTCCCCTCCACCACCCCCCCCCCCCCCACTTCCCCTTCCAAATTCAGTTTGAGACAAACAAACTTGAAGGCAGAAACAGAGCGTTATTTATAATACTGTCATAAAAATGGCAAAAGACTAATCTGTAATAATTGACTGCCTAGATTTCAATGAGCGCTATAATAAAAAACTGGTATCACAAGGCCTGCAAATCTTACCCCTCCCTTTATAGATAGGATTGCCCAGATTTGACTGCAGTTTATTGAGCTGACAAAGGGCTCATTTACATAGATTATGTATCTTGTTTTTTATTCCTTTTGTCAGGAATCCAAGATTTGTTCTCATGTCCTTCCATGCCCAGCGTTGCATGTTCAAGTTTCTGGAGAAACACAAAGCAGAGTTACCACTTACAATGCTTCAGACATTTCTGAAGTCCACTCAGGACACACTGATAGATGATTGGTGCAAACTGTATCACCAGCTACTACACATTCATAACTTGAATATGTGTTCGAAATTACAATGTCAGACCATCAACAAAGGTTTTCTTAGTCAAAAGTCAACTACTTATTTTGAAGCTCTTTGTGATCAAATCAAGTCTGAAGACAGCAATAGAAATTCGCCAAGTTCTCAGCCACAATGCCATTGGTTGTCCGAAGTTTCGGCACATGATAAGGGACAATCTGATCGATCAATTCCTTGCGTCGCCATCGATAGCCAGATCTCCCAAAGGAGGAAACGAAAAGTTTCTGTAGAAGGAGAAAGGCAATCTGTTTCTTCATCTGCAAAGAGGCAAAAACTGGAACCTTCAGCCCAGGACATTTTTCCAGATGTGGAGAACGACATGTCAAGAGAAACTGAAAGTGAAGCATCTATGAAAGATGAATTACCTGCCTCTCAAGAACTTTCATCCCAAGGAGATATCTGGAAAGACAGATTAAAGGTATTCTTTAAAATACTGGACTTTGGAGTCAAACTGAAAAGGCATTGATAATTCTTCATTTTTGCTCTTGGTTTTTCTACAAAACCCGGTATTGATTTCCATTATCTCTGCAAAATTGTGAATATGGAAGACACTTGTGCAGGAAAATGGAATCATTACGTAGTTTGCTTCAAACGACACATTGGGCTCGTTTTAACAGAGACTGCCTTAATAGGACCAACATGATTGTATAATATACACTATGCAAAGCTAAGTTCATTGGTTTGGTATTAAGCAGCAAAACCAAGGTACAAGAGAAACCTTAGCTAAAAATAATTAGAACATTTAGAGGAAGTAAATGCACATCATTGTTAGAGTATAGTCACTCCCATTCTGTGTGAGGTGGCCTGCACCTCACAGAGGTACATATGCATTACCATTGAATAAAAGTTGTTTCAATGTAGCATAACTTAGATTATCTTGTTCTGTCAACAGTCCATGTTTTCTCCGCTTCAAGAACTCTTTCAGTCGTCAAAACCTTCAATGACCTCTGCTCACATTGACTTGTTCAAACAGCTGATGACCATGTTGTTGGTTGAGGTAAACAGAAGGCATCTTTACTTGCAGATTTTTTTCTGTCCAATCTTTAAAAGAAATAGCTGTCTGCCATGCATTACATCAATACTTTTCTTTGTTAACTATGGATTGTTTTTCAAATATTGTTCACATTAAATGGAGAGGATATTTCATCTCATGACATATTCAGTACTTTTACTCTGGGCATCCTTCGTATACAGATTACCGTCCAATTTTGTAGGAATATTTGCCTTTTTTTGTGATGCATTTGAAGTTCAGCTTCAGAATTTGCTTCTCTATATAACATTAATTAAAGCTTTCCATATCTGACAAACTTTTTGAACTTTCTTGCTTAATTATTTTAGGTTGAGGCAATATGCAATGCCCTAGAGGTCCAATCCCTGTCTCTTCCATCATTGGCTGTGTTTGTTCAACAGATGGTTGCTATGCCAACCAATTACATCAGCTTTACTACAGCTAAGTTTCTAGCTGGTTGTTTGTTTACAAAGAAGGTACGTCTTGTCTCTGAATACAAACTTTTCCCTTTAATTCCAAATTGTAATTGTTTGGTATCTCAGTACATGCAGGTATTCTCAACAAACTTGTGGGCTTTTGTCTTTCTTGGGTGGCTGTAAAAAAAAAATTAGTAACAACTAATCATTCACCTTGGACAAATTTAAAGTTGACATTTTTATCAACAAAGCATTTTCATCAAGATAACATTTCATGTTTGTTAAATCTGTTGTTTCATACAGATTTCAGAACTGACTCAAACCATACCCAGAAATGTACTGGTGACCCTCATCCAGTTTGCTAATGCTTACCCCAAGCCTCTCCTAGAAGGTTGCCTAATTCCTTACATGCAGAGAGGTATGCTGGGCCCACACCAAGCCGACTGTATGCTGAAAATTTCAAAAGAATGCTTAGATAACCAGAGTAGAATCATGTTTTTAAGGTAAGAGCCAGGTGGTAGGGGGTGGAGGGGGGGGGGAGGTGTGATGACATGGGGGAGAGGGGTTTGTTGTTTGCCATTTTGGTATGCAGCTTGTAAATATATAATGTTATGTCATTCACAATGTGGAAAGTACTCTTATCAGCAATTTTTGGTCATTTAGGTTAAGAAAGTCTTAGTAAACTCAATACATTTACATATAGTGCAATCATTCAAATTGATTTACTTTGGTAAGTTTCAACTTCTGATATGCATATATACAATTTGCCCCTCAGACATCCAGGATATTCTTTTTTTGGGTTTGTCAAAACGAAAGATTATTGTTCAAACTAGTAAAATAACAAAATCAATTGAAGGTATGACTAAATGTTTTTATCAAACCAATGACCTTTGCCGTGGACTGCCTAAATGATAGTTCTGCCTGTCTGACCTTACTCTTTCCAGACTATTCTTTCAAGTTAGTCTTAGGAGTTAAAACCATGTTGTTCATTTCGGTATATTTCTTTTTCATTTACCCGACTTCATTTAGGGCTCTCCTTCAGTCGCACCACTTGGATTGGAATGAACATGTCAGTGGCTTCGTTCAAGGGATAATTAACCTCAAGGCAAGAATGATAAGTCACTCCTTTTTACATTATTGCAAGTCAATTTTTACTCCACCAGTCGGGGATCATAAGCTGTCATAGTCTTCACACTATCATTGATGCGAGAAGCTCTCGCTGCGGCATCTCCATGGAAGCAAGAATGTAAGGTTTGGTATCTCCTTTAGTATCAAGGAAAATATATGCTAAGAAGGAAGTGTAAACACAGATGTTCATAGATCTAAAGAGTGAGAGAGATTCGATGATTACAATGATATTTTACAAAGTAGCTGTTTCTTGAACCCTATTTAGGCTGGGCTATAGTTCATGTTAAGCTGGCTCTTGTGGTTTCAAATTTAATAACAGGTTGCCAAATACATGGCTCATTGTCATGGTCCTTAGAGTACAATTAAGCCTACTAACAGATCCTCAGGAAACCACTGTTTTGCTTTTTCTCCTCCCCCACCACCCCCCCTCCTCCTCCCCCTCTCTCTTTGGAACAAACTACCTGAATTCAACAAGCTCTCTCCTTCTCTCACTATTGTTTCAATGCACCAAGAGCATCTTTTTTACAAATGCTAACACAATACAAATGTTCATTATTATTATTTGGTACGTGCAACTTTTGATCAAGTTATATTTATTTGTTTCTGTAGGTGGAAGTGGACTCGGAAACAGTTAACATCATCATCACAATATTATGTGCTGCTGGAGAAACTCAAAAGAAGTGTCCTAAATTTTCAAAACTTTTCTTGGCTATTGTCAACAAGTTTAAAACCAAGGTATGTCTTGTTGTTTCCACAGTGGTGGTGGTTGAAACTGCTTTTTCAAAAACAACATACTGAAATTGTTTTACTTTCAGAGGCAGATTGCGACTGGCCTATGCAAAGTTAAGATTAATGAAAGCAAAAACCGGAAAGAAGATAGATTGAAAAATAGGACATTAACAGTTTGTCATATTTATAGTTTTCCATAATACTTAAGGAGTTTATCTACCAAGTTCAGCACATACTGGTAATCTTAAGTTTTAAGTTGCAATTTGTGCTACTTCTCCACAATACCATAGGTTCCTTGTGACCACAGCAACTGATTTTTTTTCAGAAGCTAACATCAAGTACCTGTTAGAGACATATTTTATATAAACGTGATCCACCAATATGAAAATGAGGAAATTAGAGATAAGTTCAAAAGTTTGCAAATGAAGTAATAAAACATTTCAGTACATTTGTGGGACACAAACTTGTCTGAAATGGTTTAAATGGTTACTTTTATGACAAGGTATATTGTAACCAAAAAGTTACCCTGGTAACAAAATCAATTGCATTAATAAGGCTCAGATGTTTTTGTCATTGCTTAAAATTGTGTTTTGCCATTTTCCAAATATTCCGATATAAAGAGAATTAATTCTTACTTCTATTCTGTTGTAATGTTTTCGTTCTATTTTCCCCATTTGCTTTCCGCAGCTCACAAGTGATCACAAATCTATTTTACTGGCTGTAGTTGAAAGAAATGAAACTTTTCTGAAGAAAGCAATAATATCTGCATTGAAGAAAAGCATGGGAAAAACTTAACTGTATCAGTAAAGGCAACATTTACAGTTATAAGAAGAACTGTGTGTGTGTAATGAACTGCTGTGTGTTATTTACTGTAATATTACATACAGTTTTCAACAGTGATAGTACTGTGCGGCAGAAGAAAAAACCTTTATAATTTATACCCGGAATACCTCGTTGAGCTTAAGTAATATATTGCAATATTTTTAATGAAATGTATCATTACTTGTTTCAAAATAAGATTGTGATCGGATAAGCTAAAACAACATTCACTTTTCTTAACTTAATGACATTACTTTACAATAAATCAATGATTATGTTTCGTCTTGAAAAGTTTAAAAAAATTATGTTTTGTAAACTTTATTCCTTTATATCACTTTAAGACAACTGTAAAGATCATGGTATTTGTTCTTTTCTACATGAATATGCAACATTTTAGTAGAACTGAAATACGACAAGTTGAAAATTATTTCGAGTGGAACATTTCATGTAGCAATCCTGTTATTTCATACTGTCATACTATGCGACTCACAGTTTCATGTTGTCTGTATGTACCAGATGGTACCGCTTTTGAATAACTGTGTAAATATCTGTTTTTGCATCTGACCAACCAAATTCTTACGAATGGATTTTTTTATATATTTTTTATATCATATTCACTTCCGCATTGTTTGTGTGTTATGTGATCCAAACCATTGACATGGGTAACCAGCTTTGACCTAAAGTACAGTTTCAGTACAGTTTCATTAAGAAACAACCCATCTTCTGAATGTGACAGATACACAGCTAAGTTTCTCAGTCTTGACATTAATTACATTTTCTAAGTAACTTCTTCTGGTAGTTTCCAACTTAAATTTCATTGTTTACTTATCTCGTGGCAGTTTGTTTTGAACAGTTCTAAAATCATGTCTCTGTTTGGTACGGTTGGTTTGGCTCAAAGCCAGGCCTGATTAAGCTGTCTTAAAACTTTGAAATTATAAACATATTAGATTACATTAGATACACGTGAACACAATTATGTAAGAATTGTCTGATTTGAAAAACAGGATATTTGACATTGATACTAATTATTAAATGAAAGAAATTCAATACATTTAATGATATTTGAAAATGAATGAAAACTAAGTTGTCATTTGTGTTATTGCCCTTAAAATAAGGAAAGTCCACAGTCTTGTTTATGAGGGATGAAAAGGATCACAAAACCATGATATCTCCCATCAAGGGTTATTTATCATGGTTGTTTTGGTTTCATTGTCCATATCTCTGCAGCTCATTTGAAGATAATTTAGCACTGTTCCCCAGGCAAACCGAAGCCAACTAGATTTGGCTTTTTCATAAACAACCTTCAGTGACCCACAACAAATTTTTCGTAAAGAAGAGGGCTATCAAGCTGCCACAGGCCCCCCCCCCCCTTTCCCCTCAGCTGTGGTTCTGTAGGCCAGGAAATTAGCAAACACGTTACAAGTAAATAGAAATTCTGGCTACATGCCAACAACATGTATTTTTAACTCGCGTGTTTTTTCATACTTGTTCAGTTGGAACTTTTCTACGGAGGCATAGAAATATTCGATGGACGGTACAAATGAAAAAAAAAGTATTATAAACTGACAAGAGGAAAGTGAACCTGAAGTGGAAAACGGTCAGATTTCACATTTTTTTGCACTAACATAGTTAAAATCTCTTAAAAAATGGAATTTTATGGAATTTGTTATTTGGCGATGTTACAATTCAACAAACTTGACATCTGAGTTACCATCTCAGGCGAGGAAACTCAGTTTCCCTTAATTTTTGGGATTATTTTGCAGTGGCATTTCCTACGAAGAGAGTTTAATTAATTTTGTCATTCTGAAGTGGCAGCTCCGTAGTTGTACTTGGTCAATTTCTACCCAGGACTCTCACTTCTTTTTGTGCGTGTGGTACCCATTCCCTTCCGTAGGTTTGGGTAAAATCTTTCGTGAAGCATATCAAAATGAAAAGTTACATTTTGTAACGTCGCCCTCTCTTTACGACCACCACTAAACAGCTGTGAAAGAAGACGTGTCACTAGTTTCACGATCAACTCGAAAATAAAATGGTAAATATGTCATTCTTTGTAACCAAAATGTAACAGTTATTGGGAGAAATCTTACTTTTTGTTCTTACTTAATGGCTATTCATTTTCTCGTCTTTTGAAGACATGTTTTACAATATCAAGCCGCAAGGGTTATGCTTAGACTGACTACGTGTGCAATAAATGCTGTGTTGGCAATGCTAGGGTAGTATACGCTAGCAAATGCTTCGCGTTGTTAGTACAAGCCTAGCCTAATGTTATGACTTCTAGATAGGCAATATCGAGGCCCAGAGTAATGTAAAAGTGGAGTGCAACAATGTCAACTATGCCCCTGTTACAAAGAGAAACAACCTGATGTGTCAATTTTGTAGTGAATAAAATACAATCTTTAAGTTTGTAACATTTTGCTACTTGCTTGAAAACTCATGATTGACATGTTTGTTGAATGTCAAATAGGCTAGGCCTAGCCAATTATCAAACACATATGTTTTTTTCTCATAATGATTATAGAAAGGTAATGGGCGTAGGGCATCTGACTGATAAATAGTAAAAAGGACGTAAGAAAATAGTCAAATACTGGAACCCTAGCTTTTGTAATGACCCTAATAATGTGTTATTCACTGTGTGCCTTACTAAGTTTGTTTGCACTCCCCTAGCCACTGTCTTAACTGCCTAATAATGAAATAGGTCTCTGTGAGGATCAAGCACCATATGGCTGTTTAAATGTATATATGAATTATGAGAATGACAAAACACATAAGGAATGTTATTGTTTAAAAGCCTTTACTAAAATAAATTCATCTGAAGTTTTGTTCTTAAATTATTTTGACACAACTTTGTTACATTAAAACCCCTAATAAATAAATGTTTGATGAGAAACTTGACCCATCTGTGAGACTGACTATCTTAACATGGATATGGCAATGGTTCATGCATTGATTCAGACTTTCATTATTTATCAAGAAACATTGTTTCATGTTTCAAAGCGACCCATTCTTGGCAGTAATCTTGCATGACTTGCAAGGAGCAAACTGTTGAAAACTGTTGAAAACTGAGACTAATACATTGTGATAATATGAAGTGCAAACATGTTAAACAGATTCAATACAATATAAATTTTTATGATGTATCACATCCAAATCTTTTCCATGACATCAATGCAAACCAGTGTTTGCTAAGTGTTTTACTTGTAAGTTGCTATGGGAACTCAATTGTGCTTAACAGAAATTCCATCGTAAACCACCACTTTTCATTGGTCATTTCTTCTGTTGTTTTGTCATGTAGGCTGTTGGATCTCCAAGTGCGACAAGTGTAGGAGGAGGCAGATCGCCTTCATCCAAATCAGTATCACCAAGATCAGGCAGTTCCAGTGGAGTAAGATCTAGGTAAGAAACACTTGAACCATCCAAACTAACTCGTCCTTGTCTTGAGAAAGTGAGAGAAAATATCATCTGTCTTGAGAAAGTGTAGGATGCTAGCCTTTAAACCAACAGATGAACTGGAAGAGATGTACGGGTGGTTTAGGGACAGATGGTAGGCTCGTGGAGTAGATGAGAAAATCGGAAGAAATATATATATATATATATTGAAAATAAAGCAAAGCAACGTTGACAGGTATTCAACAGTTCTTTGAATGTCAATTTGTGTACAGTACTAATTCAGAAAAAGGGAAACTTGAAAGCTTTATCACTTATTCAGGTTATATGAGGCATGTCCTTGACAGGTTTCTCCAATTTGTGTGTGTGTAATTTTATTAAAAAAGGTATTTTTCAACAGTTGTCTGGTTTTCGTTTTTTTGTTAGCTAGAAGACAGTTTTATGTATCATTTTGTGTTGCACAATTGGATGTGTTTCAACATGGTATCACTTTCTCTAAATATTGTACAGGAAAACTGTAGCAGGAAGCGGTGCAACAAGATCTCGCACTACCCAGAGTGGGGGTGGTGGAGGCATGTGGAGGTTCTACACGGAAGATTCACCAGGCATTAAAGTGTAAGTTTTGAGTCGGAAAATGATTTCTACATGTTATCACAGTAGCTCATTGGTAGCAACTGCTATCTTTCCTCCTTTTCCTTTAATCATCCCAAGGTTCAGAAATGAGACTAAGTTAAACAGCCCACATGACTAGAATTGCTGAAAGTTTGGGTTTAGACTCTGAAGCGTGTGGGTTGCTTGAAATAAGTATGGGAAGTGCTGCTACAGGGAATTCGGTTTGTTTCAATCCTTTTCCCTGCCCGTATAAAGTATTGTGTTTGCATCAAGATGTACCTCAGCAATAGGTAGGACTGCCACTAAAATGAATTTTATATGAATAAATGATTATTTATTGGTATATTTTTATCTTCTTCCTTTTGTGTTTGTTATTGCAGTGGACCAGTCCCCGTTCTCGTCATGAGCCTCATCTTCATCGCGTCCGTTTTCATGCTTCACATCTGGGGCAAGTACACCAGAGCTTAGATCCGAGTACGATATTATCATATGACGATGGAAAGAAAAATGACATTCCAGTCAAAAAGAACTGTATCTTTTGAAAGAAAAAAACAACCAATGAAAAAATCCAATTAATAAATACTTGCAAAACGATAAGGGTCTTTTTGACAGACATCGCGAGCACAGAACATCAGCCTCAAGATGAGAGTAGCAGTGAAAACAGAGACTACAACAGCCTACAGCTACAGTGTGAACGATAACCAAGAGAAACAAAGGTGTATGATGTGTGAGAAGATACATTGACTATACTGAACGGCCAGTACATCGTCAGGAGCTCTGATGTAGGAAATGCATGCAACTCACAGCCCGTGTATCCATGGGAATATGTTAACATATCAGGGTGTATCCATGACGATAATAGTTATGAATCTTTTGACGTGGATATATAACAAATGTGTATGCATCTTCAAGGGTTACCTTATGTGGCCAAGCAAGGTTAAATTTGCCATCATTCAGTGTTTTTGATCTACAAGCATTTCCTGTTTATTTAAGTTCACTGATATGTCTGTTGTTACATGTCTTCAGGACCCTCTTTTAGTTCTGAAGTGATTTACAAGTTCCTTTAACCTGTGTTTTATTTTTTTCCTTTCCATGCTTGTGTTTCTCAAAATGTTCCTCAGAAGTCCTTTTCAAAGAATAAACATCTTTCTGATTACTATTGAAGTTGGGTTGATCTTAACTCGAACCCTAAGTTCTTTATGAGTTCATGCCAACAATGTACCTATCAAGTATCTATCAATTCCCCACAAATATGCATTTTCTGATTGAAAATTATGAAGTAATTTGACCTGTTAAAAGTTTCTGTTGTTCTGAGTTTGTGTGTCTTATTCTTTCTGTGGAGAATGTATTGTTTTACAGGGACTTCTGTCTTGATAAGTTTGGAAGTCTTGTTAAGGAAGGGCTGGACATGTCTGGGAATGTGTTGAAGGGAGTGGTGGGGAGGGAGGGGTGGTTGGGTATGATATTAGGTAGCAATGAGCAAAGTCTAAGTTGCATGTATGTTATATGAAAACCATATCTGTACTTTCAAAATAAATTTGACTTTACAAGAAAATGTATGCAATTGTTATTTGCTTTTTCATCTATTTTATGTTTCCAGGAGATATAACAGGATTTTAAACACATTGGCTTATTTGTTATTTGTATAGTTTGGACTGATGTTTGATTTTACCTTACCTTTCATGGGTTTCTATTGGAAGGTGAGAAGGAAACTTTTGCATAAAATGTGACAAATTAGTTGTAATTTAGAGTTGACACTTTATTAAAGAGCTGTATAAAAATTCATTAATTATATTGTGTAATACATATATTGAATATATCTGAGAAATATGTAATAAGATCCAAAGAAATGTGATAAAGTCATAAAACCATTCCAAACTATAAAGCACCCAAGAAGACATAATTAACCTCAAAACTTGAATTAACAAATAGAAATCACAAATAAATTTCACCACAACTAAGAACAAGGTTAATTGAGAAAAAGAGTAAAAAAATGATTCAGGTGCAGAGAAGCAGTTTGGTTAGAAGCATTTTGGGAAGAGCATAATGTAAACAGCATTTCTTGCATTTAAAAAATTATCCTCATGAGGAATAAAAGAAAGAAACTGAAGGAAGAAAAGAGCATTGCACACCGATGGAAAAAACGAAAATAACAAGAGATGATATTTTGCAACGATAGAGAGGGAGTTTGGAGCATGGAGAGGTTGGTGGAAGAATAAAGAGCATGGGAAGCAAAAGATTCCAGAAGAGAAAGTTTCAGTAAAGATGAGGGATACTGGTATGGGAAGGATGAAGCAAGAGGAAGGAGGGAGAATAGCAGGATTGGAAGGTACTTGTATTTGGCACAAGATGAACAGGATGGTTGCATAGAGGGATATAATATATGTGTGAAACAATAAAGGCAATCCAAGTACACTAGATATATTTTCTGTGCTGTATAATAGGGGTAAAACACTGGTCAAACAAGTACAGCCAGTTGTGCTAAACAAAATTTCTCATTTGAAAAAAATCTTGCAATTTACATCAAAGATTCAAAACAAGCTATGAGAACAGAAAACTTTTTTTTTTTCTATGTGTTTAATTTTAGGAGGCAAAACTTTGCATTTGTCTTGGAATTTTATGTCCTATCCAGACTTAAATTGCCTTAATGTAAGGTAAGGTCAAGCCGGTGAAAGGAAAGGAAGAGACACATACATGAAAGACCCCCAAAAATACCCGAAAGAAATAACTCAAAAATTGAGAAATTTGAGGTTAAAATTTCAAATGAAGCAATAGTGTAGAAAAAAAAATATGTACAAGAAATACAAGCATGCATCTCTCAAACACTGATTAAAATTATCCCTGAAAGGATAATATGTTCCAAAAGGAGCAAATGATTTATATATATATATGGATATATAAAGAGATGTAAGATCACAGGACATGGCACAGCCCATCAACTTCCAAGGCCTATGAGTCATTTTTACCAACAAACTCTATGCAGAGTAAGGCTCTGTAAAATAAATAAACTGTTTAACCGTTTGTTTCATATTCTAGTACTGACAGTACTAGTACTGACAGAGTCAGAGTACTGACAAAAAATTACATGAAAAAAATCTGCAATAAAAATGTATAAGTCAAATGAGTTGTTTATTAAACAGTCAACATATATCAAAAAAAGCTTGTTAATAGCCTCAGGTACAATGCACAACAACTAGATCCCATCAAGGAAGCCCAGCACACCGGATAATCTTAAAGACGATGTGCCAAGGTACCTGCCAACCAGGATTCTCATCAGCCCGTCACTACAAATCTGAGATATTAGGTGATGCTTGAATGTTACTCCATGCTGTATACTTAAAGCCCACAGACGTGGACACTAAGACGAGTGGTTCCAGACTCCTGATTAAATATTCGGAACACTGTCAAGTTATCTCCCGTCAGCAAGCTGTTTTGGCTTTGAATGATTC
>JAIPMN010041342.1:0-10788 GCA_020650975.1 Apostichopus californicus
ATCTTTGTTGTTTTAACCAGTAAAATGCAAGGTTGTGTACTATTGGTAATCCTTTAACTCTTTCTACAGTATTACTGATTGCTGTCCCTTCAAACACATAACGTTTTTAAAACATTTTGAGAAGGGCATAGAAATGTTATTAAGTAATGGTATTGTAAAACGTTATTTATAACATTTTTAGATATCATATTCAAACATAAAAACGTTTTAATAACATTGTCCTAATATTTTTTTTTAAATAATTTCCACAAACATGAAAATGTTTTGAAAACGTTTAGAGGAAGGCATCAAGAAGCTAACAAATGGAAATATATCTATACTGTGAATGCTAGAATCTTAAATCAGTATAATTGTGTTCTCCAATACATTGCAGTTGTTAAAGTGATATATTGGTCTTTGTTTAAAGTGATATATACCATATCTGCTCTTGCTATTCATGATATAGTTATGCTTGATTATTGCATTTAATTGTCATCCGAAATTGATTGTTTCTATTATTATTTTGTAATTTTCTTTCATGAAATTTCGCATTATTCAAAATTTTCCACCTTTGAATAAATAGTTTTCCAATAACAACCTAGCTGGTAATTTGTCACTTTCTTTCTGTCTTTGTGATGTTACAAAAACAAAGGGAATAAACAGACAAAATACAAGTCAAATATGCGTGGTGTTAAAATATAATTAAAGATCACATTACTTCCTTGTTCATTTCATTAATTTTAAAGAGCAACCACCGATTTCTCCACTATATTCCAGAGCATCGAATACCCTCTAACCCTTCTAGCAATTGGCCATCTCATTCATGCAAACTGCATTCCCTTTAAATTGACCTCTCATTCCAACATGCCTGTCACCTTCAATCTGTGAATTACTAAATAATGCAGAAGTAAAATTTCCCCAATCAAACACAGATGCCTAAGACATTTATTTGCAGTTTATCCAGAGATATCAACTAAATGATGGTCACTCTGGAAGGCTGTTATATTATAGCATATTGTGTTGATAAGTTGTAAGTTAGTGTAGTAATAGATTTTTGAAGAGCCTACTTAGTGTGCAATTTTCAGAGTTTTGACGAGTAATTCAGTGAGCAAAACGACAATTTTCAGAGTTTTGACAAGTTCTACTAAGGGCAAAACGACAATTTTCAACGACAAATATCAGAATGACTGAAGGTGTTCAAAGACTTTCTAGCAATGTTTTGGTGCATGAGCATGGAGAATCCGCACGAGAGTTGGCATATTGATTGGGAAGTAATCAGTGGGTGCGCAACTGAAGGGGGAGGGGTCCCCCACCTAGGACTGTCAGACGGGTGAAATGGTTCACTCAAGGTTATTTTGCATTCAGCCGGAGAAGAATTGGTATTTTACTACGGGAGACGACTCCTCTCAATATTTTCAAATTGCACAAAGCATTTATTAGAAAAATCTTGCTTTTTGGGCTAGTTATAAAAACCTGATTCATAGTTTAACTATGCCTAAGAATGCACCATATACGTCTAGTTTTCCCCATTACATAGGACACAGGTTATGGTTAGGTTAGGGGGTACACAATGAATGAACACTATCTGCTTTGACTTATGTTTAAGAATTATAAACAGTGTTTATATATTTCCTCCGAATATTTCACACAGCGAAACATGATCCAAGAAAGACGTTAACTATGAGTAAGTTGATTAAATATAGTTGTATGAAGAATCTTTTACAAACTGTAACACTTAAAGTAGTATTTACAATCTTAAAGTAATGGAAAAAAGCCATCATAAACACCCATAGAGGAGTATTCTGTATTTACACTAACGTTATTGAGACTTAACAGGTTATCCCAACTTTGTCATTTCTCCAATATGTAAAAGTAGGGGGAAAAGAAAAGTTAAAATTAATAGACTTTATAGACCTCTTTCACTCTCATTATCTAAGAACTTTCTTCACTGGAAGAAATACACATAGACACAACACGTACGAAAAATGTTCATGGTCAGCATTGGCGGTAACATAAATTCAATAACATGTTAGCACTGTGGCCTGAATCATGAGCAAAGACTTACGAGGGCGGGGGATCACTAATTCATTTCTCTCCCCAACACCCCCCCCCCCCACCCCAACTTAGTGTGATTTGAATACCTTATCCGTGTGTAACTAACAGGATTTTTCCCTCTGATTCGGTCGATTACATGTCTTTTCTGTAAGCCATAAGAACAACAGCAACACACTGGGGTAACATTTTCTTCGATTAACATTAAAAAGGCTTTAAAGGCCTCCTGGCAAAGGGGTGGGAGGGAGGCAGAAAGATGTCCCCTCTCTGGGCCAGGTCTTTTACCATTTGCAACCTGTGCATTGGATCCACTGCATATGATGGCACTCATAGTTATTGTTACACATTGAGGGGCAAATTGACAACCATGGCTTGAAGACGATTTCACACATACTTATCAGCCTCCAAAAATCATATTATATTTTCCAATTACTGGTTATTTTACAGGAATTGGAAAACAATACCTCATCCATACTTCTATGTACCAGGGGTGGATCCAGTATTTAAAAGAGCAAGTGTGTGACCCTGGAGACCTGAAAGCTTACTCCAATGTAGGAATTTTCTCATCAATTAAAAATGACTGAATACTTAGTATAAGACATAGAACATTACTTCAGTTCCTTAGATAAAGCACAAAATGCAATGGTAAAACCAAAGACTCTTTGGACCTCAAATGACATGTTTACACTGCACACAATAAAATTTTCAAAGAAAAATGGTGTTAAAATACCATATCAAGAATAGGCTTCTCTCTAAAGTCACTTTTAAAGAAGGATGTGAACTAGTGTACACTTGTATATAATGACAAAAAGAAAACACAGACAAGCTGTGGTTACAGTAGATCAATTGGCTGCTGCTTCCAATTTAATATTTTCCTCTAAATCTTCTGTTCCTTTTTGCCTGTGAAGCTCTTTGTTCAATTCGCAAATCTGCGTCAAGAAATAAATGGTATTGCTTTAAAGTGGTTCAATTCATATCTTCGAGGACGTACTCAACGTGTCTGTGTTGACAATTGTTATTCGGACGATGAGCCTTTATTTTGCGGTGTACCACAGGGAAGCGGTCTTGGGCCGATTCTTTTTACCTTATTTACATCCCCACTCGAAGACATTATTTTAGCCAATGATATCGACTTTATGCTTTTTGCTGATGATACACAACTGTATTTTTCGTGTAAAAATCTATCGGAATGGACATTCATGCCTGAAAAATGCATCGATGATATTCGTGAGTGCATGGCAGCAAATCGACTTGTACTCAATGATAGCAAAACAGAAGTAATTCATTTTCACAGGATGTTCCGAAAAGTTCAAACAGACATACAGTATCTAGTTTCAGAGTTGGTGTTACTCATGTTAAACCCATTTCCGTTGTCAGACATTTAGGAGTGCAAGTCATGTTTCAAAAATTTGTCAGTCAGCATCGTACTTATTGTATCGTATTGGGAAAATTCGTAAGCTCTTAGATCGCACAAGCACTGAAATATTAATTCATGCATTTGTTACATCGTACCTTGATTATTGTAATAGTTTACTCTCTGGAACTGAGCAAGAGCAACTGGCACGTCTTCAATTGTATTTCAAAACTCGGCAGCATGCATTGTTACACGGAGTAGGAGGCACGAACACATCACACCCACATTGATTGACCTTCATTGGTTACCTGTCTCCGCAAGGATCGAATTCAAGTCTCTAGTCATAACTTACAATATTATAAATGGCACTGCCCCTCACTATCTTGGCTCTCTGATCAGTCGCCAGGCTCTTCCAGAGCCCCTGCAGATTGCCAATCGTACACGACAGAGGAACAGACATTTTATGGAGATACGACTAGAGCCTGGCAGATTCGCCAAAAAAAGCTTTGGCGCACGATCCTTTGCCTATTTTGCACCTGATCTATGGAATGCACTCCCCAATGACATCAGGGCAGCTCCATCATTAAATGTTTTTAAGGCACTCCTTAAAACTCACCTTTTTCGAAAGTATTATTCTTTTTAAACCTCCAGTCATATTGTTTGTGTTACCATCTTGCCATCTTTTGATTGTTTTATCTTGAAATTTATTTTCTATTTATGTTTTGATAGTCTTATTGTTGCTAATTTTCGGCTGTAATAGTTTAGTATTTTAGTTTTATATTGTATGCTGTCATATTTTTATTGCTTTTGTCTTTAATTTTTTTCTGAATTTTATTGGTTTTTTAATAATTATTGTTAAATTATTTATTTCTGTAATTCTTAGGATGCAATGATTTTAGATTGTAATATTTTTAAGCTGTAATATTTTTTAAGTTGTATTATTTTATGCGTTTCTGTGAAGCTGCTTTGAGATCATTCTTTTGATGTAAAGCGCTATATAAGAATAAATTATTATTATTATTATTAAGAATCCATCATTGGGTCCAATTTCTCTACTTGCTCGAACGAAACTAACGGCAGCCTGGTCAGTCATCCCTCTCTTGATCATGAGGTAAGCAATTACCAATGTAGATGATCGACTGTAACCTTCCACGCAATGGACCAGAACTGTATCTAGACAAAATCAGAATAGGATGGTAAACAAATTACTACAAAACTTGTTACATCTGTGTTATTTCTACTGAATCTATCAATTTTATTCACATTTATGTACATTGTGTAATAATTTGTGATATGATACATGGATGTCACATCAAACTCTTCAGATGTTAAAATTCTTTTTTTCCAATGATACAATTAGAATGCCTCCACAACTGACATGATGACACTTTTTTGATTCCCTGCTGGAGGCAGAAGGAATCTATGCAATGGTGATGGTGTGTGTGTGAGTCTGTGACATTTGCTTGTAAACACCGTAACTCAAAAGTTCATGGTGGATTAACTTATTAAGATTCTATTCTTTTCTGTGGGGTTCCATGATCATTTGGGGTCAACAGAGGTTAAAATACTTAGTTTGTAGGTCCACCTTGGTGAGTACAAGAAACCTATTGAAATTAGTGGAGGACAAAGGTCATTTGCAGTCAACTTTAAGTCAAAGTTTGAAAATCTTGTAAACATAATAACTCAAAAAGTACACCTTTGTGGAACTTCAAACTGTACTTACAGTAGTATGTAGATCGAGCATGGTGAGTGCAAGACCCTATTGAAATTGGTAGAAGTAAAAGGTCAAAGAGGTCAACAGGGAATGTTGAATTCTCCAATGCTATGATTTTCTTTTGGAAAACATAGTTTGGCCAAATTTAGTTCAGTTTTGTAAAGGGGCTCTATAAGTCTTCAACAAAACATAGTCATCCAGGAACTGAAATCTGCTTCAAAGAGTTGATAGTCTTGCTGAACACGATTAGACCCTTTGTTTTAACCCTCTGAGCTTCAAGGGGTCATTAGGTTATCTCAAATGGTGGGGAAATTGGTCATTTTTCTCTATGATTTATACAAGATGACTTTTGCAGTAAATTGTAAAAAATATTTCACAGAGTATAAACAATGTCCTCGAGCTCTCATTTATTAATAACAATTATTAAAGGGATGGTTGCAAGGTGGCAGAGCTGATTTTCTACCTCAAAATTGGTAACAGAAAATGTCCTAGCTGATCTATTCTGGTTCTCACCTAATTCTTGGACAAATTTTTAACTCACAATGCTCTCCATTAGTCAGATATAGTTTTTTGGAATTTTGAGCAAATTGTATGGCAAGGAATGACAAAGCCAACTGGCTTTCTGGTTAATATTGTTGTAATCTCATATGATCATACCTTAACAAATTATATATTTGTTTCAATAATTAAAAGAAGAAAAACTCAGTTGTTCATGTAGGTCATTTATGTCATCACAGATTATTTTGCAATGAAGTCTTCCAACTAATATGAATAAACTTCAATATTGTATTCCAAAAGAAAAGAAAAATCTACGAGGCTGAGAGATGGATCAATATGCATTGTTTCCCAAGCTCTTTTTAATTTCCTTTTAAATGTCGGACTCCATTATTCCTATAAAGTATAGAAGCAATTTCAACCTTGACATTCAACCCTGATGTTTTTACAAACCATTTCCACAAAGAACTAATAAGACACTTATCTAAACTCTTATATCAGGGTTTATGTAGAACTACACTTCATTTGGACAGTTCAGAGGCAAGTTTTTAATTGACATGTAAGGAATATCAATCTAATGATCTTGGTAAATGCCTACTCTCTGTTTTTCAGATATATATGCTCTTCAGAATTTTATTCATTGTTCTGCCTAAAATGTGGACACAAGGTCAAAACAAATTTGAAAAATAAAGACCAAAAAGCCATAGGCTTAGTGATTCTCTGCCACGTTTTACAGTAAATATGAAAACATTTAATTTCAAGGCTTTATTTTTCAGTTATTGTGTTAACAAAGCTTTTGACTTTGACCTCTGCTGACCTGTGACCTCCCAACAAATTCACATGGTTCTTCTACTTCAAACTGGAAAATGGCATGCAAGTCATGTATGCTATGCAAGTTACACTATGAAACTAACAGGCCTAAGAGAGATTCCTTTACAGCTTGATTTCACCACAGATTGGTTATATAATCTAGCCATACTCACGGTCTCCATTAAGACCATCTGCTATAAAATCGGCGGCCGTGTCAAAATGTTTGGACATGTTGGTACTTTCATGATCACTGCAAGTCAACCCCAAATACTTAATATTCAGATCCTGTGGAAGAAACAACAAAAATGAAAGGGAACATGTCAGGAAAAAAATTGTACACCTCCAAGATGTCTAGACCCATCAAATCTTCTGCAGACCCAGCAAATCTTTTGCAGACCTGTAAGAAGTCTGAAAGTACCTTAAAGCTTGTGGTATCACTGCCACATTTGGTATAGTCTTGGTCAAGACGTTCGTCGAATTATACAACTAACTGAGGGCGCCCTTCCTTAAGCTGCTTTTCATGGGAATAAGCGTTATCAGGTTTTGACAGATGTTCAAAAGAGGAAGTGAGGGCGCACTCATTTTAGTTGTAACAGGGAAAGTAACGGCAGAATGCCAGTGTCTTGAACAAGACTACATTCGGTACAGTCTGCAGCAAAGTGTGTGAAAGTTAATCCTTGGTCAGGGCTGACCTTGATACCAGATAACAAGTTGGTGATTAACATCCTTTCACTTCATTTGATATATGCCAGAGAGCATTTTAGAAGATCTACAACTATGTAAGATGGTCATTGTAAGACTCTTAAGGCTATTAACCAGTATAATTGACATTAAGACAAAAGTTTGTGATGCATTATGGATGTTTTCATCAGAAGAAAATGCTTTAGTTTTGTGATCATCCGTGATTAATAATTATTATCTACTTCCATCAAAGCCAACAGAGCAAGAGAAAAAGCCACACAATCTATAAAATAATACCCTTAAATATTACTGTTTGTTTCGACTCATTATTGATTTATCACAAATTTACAGATAAAATACATAAATTAAAACTTGAAAATTCATTTCCATATATTGTTTATGTTGTACATTGTTGAAAACACATGAAGGACAAAT
The DNA here is from genome assembly GCA_020650975.1 of Apostichopus californicus. Lineage (NCBI taxonomy): Eukaryota > Metazoa > Echinodermata > Holothuroidea > Aspidochirotida > Stichopodidae > Apostichopus > Apostichopus californicus. Next base: position 7,521 of record JAIPMN010041342.1, read on the forward strand.
GGAATTGAATGTTATCCAAGGTGTGCCCTGGTGTTATATGAAGTTAGAAGACAAGTTTTCTGAGTTATTTGAATTTATAAACATTTGATTAAACTTATAGGCCAGCAATGAGAAGCCGATGTCTGCACCAAAGTAGCCTTCAAAGATATTGCCAACCTCCCCCACCCTCCCCCCAACACCTCCCCTGCATAGACAAGACTTTTGAGCATGAAATAGTTAGGTTATCTCATTAACAATTTGTGATATTTGACATGCTTTAAAGCTTCAAGAGAGCTTGGAACCTGAAACAGATATAGAAGCATTATAAGAACTCAATTTTTTTTCTTGGACTATGACAATATCATGACTAAACTTCTATGCAAACCAAGAACAGTAATGACAAACAGGTTATCAAAAGTTACAGGGTAATCAGGATTTTTACCATTATTGTGTATACCATGTGCAACATCATGTGTGAAGTATTCAGATACTGTACTGCAGTACTGCACATGATCAATACCAGAACAAGGTTCTTGTTTTGGAGTAATGGGTCAATATCAAAATATCACATGTAAGAGCAGAAATATTGCAGTATTGTGCATGTAATAAGTCAATTACATATAACAAGAATGGTCCTTAATAGTAGAAGGAAAAGTGATTATTCAGAAATTTTGTAAATAGTAACCTTGTAATAATCTGTGCATCTGTGTCAACATGCATGTATACATTTCTTCCCCTGAGCAGCATTCAGAATATATGTGTGATTCCAAGCTTCTTTAAAAGTGATTTGTCAAGAGCTGGTGACCTGTGCCAGAGAATTTTGGGTAAACAAAAAGAAATTATGTCAGTACTGTAGCAAGTTACGGCAAGGATACAAAATATGGAGCATCTTTATTAAATTAGGCCCACAATACTGTTCTTCATAGACTAGTTATTGCAATTAATCAGTGCAGGTGGACCTTGTATAACAATTATTATTATGTCAGAACTAGAGGCACAAAGTTTCCAAAGATCAATGATTGAAATCAATTTTTTGCTGATTAGGGATAATAAAGTCACTTTGGCTAAGGTTAGGAAATTCCATAGAACTTTTCAACTTGATAGTGTTATACTAGATTTCATGATAAATTCTATAACGTTAACATTTTATTATGTAAATCACGTTTCTTTTGTCACCCTCTAAACTTTTGGTAACACTGCATGGCTCTTTCAAGTTGTTTATTAGTCTCATCATCAGATATGTACAGTAAGTTCCTATTGCTACTATACTACCTTGACAACAGATATTCGCATAGGGGAACTCTTTATTCATGAGCATTCAGTTTCACCGTCAACAGCTGGGTAAATAATATTAGACATGAACTTTACTTCTACATTTCATTATGGTAAGATCCAGCAGTACTTAGCATTATGGTCCACAAAGTTTACGGCAAGACAAGATTTTATGGTATTGTACATGACCAAGACTAGCAATGTTTTACCTATCATAGGAAAACATCAATTGCTGATTCACCTTATGTGGACTGAAACTGTCAACACAGAGGGCTAGAGTGAAAAAGGACCCATGCAAGGTCACAGAACACAATTATGGTATAAACCATCAGTAAAATGTTTTCATGGCTCAGGTAACATATTTCAATTTATTCAATATTTTGATATATTGTGAACAGAGAGAACCAACAACACAATCATTTCTCCAAGCGTGAACATAAAATATTAAGTCTGAATGGATAACAGCAACTGCTACCTCATTGCACTCTTAAATATATGTAAGAAACATATCACTAAAAATGATTCCATTGTATTCCAGAAAATTGACCTAGTGTACAAGGTGACTGATTTTTCCAAAAACTAACTATAGGTTATCAGAAACCTACATACATGTAGGTAATTAAGATCCCATTGTTGCTTGAAATGTTAATTGTTTTGCCCAATGAAATTAAACTTACAGATAAAAGAAAAATTACACAAGAAAATATGTTTACCTGGACCCTATGAAGAGGCCCTTTGTGATTTCATCATATGATCTTGATGGCATTAAGAAAAATCCCGACTCTGCTACAGGAATACCTGACAATTCCTTCTCTGTGCAAAGAAGAACTTCATTGTCTGCTTTTGTAGCCATTCTCCAAACTGAACTTTGTCTGCAGATTAAGATGATTGATTAAAAGAGAAATAAATCATTCTTGTGATTACAAAGTGAAAGCCAAAGGGAAAAGAATCTTACTGTACCAGTACTGTGCTTAGTCTACCTCACTAGTACCGCTTGTTCAACAGATATTCCATTGACTGAAATTGAGTAATAATAAACATTTATGCTGGATATTGTCTACATCTGAGAGTTAAAACCACATCATCAAAGCATTTGAACGGAAAGCTACGAATTTTTTTAATTAATTGATATTTTGTGAATGCATCTGGCAACATTCATGTGAATGATTTTATCAAAGCAATTCAATTGAAAACAGTTTTGTTTTTCATTACAATATCGGACTCACTGATCCACAGACAAGATAATTCTTATTTTCTTATCTTTTTAAATGGGTTTTGCTGGACTTCTTTAACACAGAGAGCATTGCCAGCTTTAATAGCAAGCATTCCAATGGTATCACATCTTCAGGATGAATCATCAAGAAAAATGTAAGAGGAAAATAAAGATTTGTTCAATATCTACTGCTACAGTATGACATCACAAACCAAATATTATGTTCCATTCCCTGGAAAACTCTAGGGTTTAGCCACTCCAATTTACATTCAATTATCTATTTCTCAATGTCAATGAGCTTTTGAACAACTTTATCCTGGGGGCCACCAAATTTAAGAAGTTATAATGTTATGGTGGTGAAAATGCCTCCTAGATTTGCTCACAGCCTTTACAGTCTTGACTAAATTTGGACACTTTGATAGCAATTTGTAGATTAGAGTTTAGCAAATCTGGTGGTGTCAAACAGTCAAATTAATTTCATTACAATCAAAGTGCTTGCTCAAATATTCATGTACCGTATAGGGCTACACTAGAAGGTTCAGTATGCCGGTTTTCAAATGGGCTTAACATGCTATACCTACTTAAATTAGCCTAGGCTACTGTACTAGTACTTGTGCCTAACAAAGTTACAAGTACTCACTAAGGCCTTGCCCTTCACTTTAACTTAGTTTTACTGTCTAGTAAGTTCTACTTCTAGGCCTAGTATAGTCAGTATTGCTAATTTCGGAACACTGCCAATTTCGGACACCCCTAAGAAATGCACGATTTCACCATGACAACCTACAGGAAGAGCCAAATTTCACC
>JAIPMN010041350.1:0-13005 GCA_020650975.1 Apostichopus californicus
TTTTAGGGGGTTCCTCTTGGTTATGTGCTGACATATGAGTTTTTAACAAGGTATCTGACAAACGCCAGTCAAGAATTGGGCAAAGGTTGTGCGATTGCTTACAGTGTTCTTCAGAGAATTCTTTGTTAAATGTAAAAGGCCCCGCAACAGCATTATGCATTAATACCTTTCTTGTGACAACTACACTAGTCTATGCAAGGGTAACACGACTATGATTGGCGTCTGCTGGGGCGACCAAATAGGCTTGACAGTTGAAAAAAACCTTTTCATAGATCTCAGAAAATTGTAGAATACACAACTGAATTTGGTATGGGGACACCCCAAAAGGCTGGAAAAAGTGTGACTCGGCAGAAAATCAGTACATAATCAAAAAAGAATGACATTAAATTTATTTAATACCTGAGTTTGAATGCATGCATAGATATATTCATGTACAGAAGTAGAATAAACTATATATAAATATGTAAATATCTTAGAAACTGATGACCATCTTACAGTAAAATGGCTGTCCTCTTGTTTCCCCATACAGTGTGAACAAGAATGATCCATATATAACCACATAATTAATCTTCAAACTGAGCAGAGGATAACAAGATTGGATTTCCAAAATTAAAACAACAGACCAATTGACTGAAGCATCAGTTTATTCTACATGTTATTCAAACTCAAGAAAGAATGTGCTGCAGGACTGAAAAAATGCTGTTATAGTGTAACTCTTTTTATTAAACTCCTATGAAAATGGCAGAAGTAGAAGTTCATAGAGGCATGCTTATACTTTCTCTTTCTTCCTAGTTTTATTTAAAGGCCTACTTTTGAATTATCCCAACAGATCCAACATGGAAGCTTTGTAGAATATCATTAAATTAAAGAAACATCACTTTGACAAGGCAATATATTGATGGAGTGCAACTTTTCTCTTATTTATAAACTTCAAGCTAGGAAAAGTGGCAAGATAGGTTTATTTGAACTTTTCAGCTTGTCACCATATTTCACTTACTATGTCACAATGTTAATAGGAATTTTCCTAACAAAATTAAGAGCAATAACAACATTATGATACAAATATAGAAAATTACATTCATCAAGAGATTGCCTGGTCAAAGTGATGGTTCTGTAACTCTTGTATATATGAAAGACCTTCGGTTGAATTAGCTATATGTACATTTTTAAAAACAAAGAAGGCAATGAGCACTGCAAAAGTAATAATAGATTAGCTTACAGTTCCCAAACCAAAAACAACTTACAGGCCAATCTAAGTTATTTCTAAAAGCATAATGATAATAAAGGCACTATTCCTTGGTAGGGTGGGGAAGGGGGGGGCACACTTTCAACAGAGACTTGGACTACTACAAGTTATTCATTCTGCCTATTGATATCCTGTAACTTGTGAAATGACGTACTACAATCTTATGATTAATTGACACTTCCGATAATATGTCTACACTTTCCGATCTGGAAAAACTATGCAACTATTTCCATGGATCAAAGTAGCCTTATAAGGACTGCAAGAAATTACATTATTTGAAAGATTTGTTGAACAATCTGCACAATATATACATAGTACATATACTACCTTCTCTTCATGGTTATCCATCACTTGAAGCAAATTTTGAATAAAATTTTAAATAAAATTTTTAATTTTAAATATTTAAATATTTAAATATCACATCTTTGACAAAAACATAAAGATAAACTAGAAAAGGAAGGGAAACATAGTAAGGTCCAGGAAAACATAAATGTTTTGTTACTTTAAAGTCCTCTAAAATCATAACAACAACAAAGAAATTAATCAATTTCAGATATAAATGACAGTCTGGAAAATAATTAACTTTGAGGGACATAAAAAATGTTAACACTTTAACTCATTTTATTAACATTATTTCGGGGTGTATTAATACACCCAATATACATGGACAAGGTTTGTCTATTTTCTATTTAGCATACATTAGTTCTAAAATATTAAGACTGGGCAAAGGGCCATGTTTACCATAATTGGGGCCATGGGCCAGACATATAGCTTTTGGTACTATTTTCCCCTTCTAAATTTGTCAGTGGCCATGGTTCCCAGCCCATCAGCCCCCAAGGGTAAAGTCAATCATGACTGTTCTTCTCAAAACACTGCCAATTGAACAAAAAACAGTTAACTGTGATCTTTTGCAACTAACAAGGTTTACCAAAACTGTTTATGATGCATGATAATGGTATGACCGTTTCCATTTCTAATGACTTGATGCATGGTAATGATAATTTATCCTACAACTATATTTTATTTTATTACCTTATGAATTGAAGCAACAGAAATCTACAGTTTGCAACAAAACATACACCCTTCACTTATCAAAAAAAAAGCAGAATAATTGTCTAACTTTACTCACAGACACCCCAGTAATATGAAACGGGTATTAAATAAGCACACATAAAGTGCAGCAAAACACCTAGTTATCATTTGATAATTGGATATAAAGTTCTGTTGTTGATCGCAAGTATAAAAGTTGGGATCACGGTACGGGAATGGATATTGTAGAGTGACAAATAACTCGCCATCAAACATAACAAGGGTTATGTTTCAACAAACGTCCAATCCAGCAAACATCATGGTAACGGGTCCGTCTTGGCCAATAATTAGCACAGTTGCTCACTGGATCTCGACATTGTAAAAGAAACTAGTTCAGGGTCATCATCATTAGCTGTGGCCTTCTCTCCATATTCTCCACCTGTAAGTTAGTTTAAAAGTTGATATTTTAAATACTGAAAAAAAAGATGACTTTGTGATCTGTCAACATCTCTGCGCCCATTACATTCATTTATACATGAAAGTTCTTTCACATATTGTCATTTTTGCTTTTTAAATCTGAGAAAGTCAAAAAGTTAAAGCTCATCGCAATAGCCCCAATTTTAATATGCTAAACATTGCCAAAAATGAAGAAAAAAGAACAAGAAGGTGTTCCTGGACATTCTGGCCCTAAAAAGTATTCTGAGACAACGTCAGACAATAGACATGCCTCTTTGATTGAAAAGGCTTCGATGGTGGCTGTTCAATATCTGCCAAGATAACATGAAGTACTACGACCATATTTGGAGACAGTAGTGAAATCTTTGAGCTATTTACAGCACATTTTAATCCCACTCTAAGTTTGAAGAGATATTTCAGTTTGTAGACAGTGAGACAACAATAGGAAGATACAAATATTCTGCACTGTCCATCTTACCATCTTGTTTCTATTAAAGTCTACATACAGCCGTTTGAACAAAAGAGAAACCAACATTGACAATCTAAAGTCATGACAAGAGGAACAGGGAATGTTAGTCAAATGTATTTCAAATCTTGAATCTGCTTTAACTTTAAGCAAGAAATCAATTCAAGGCATTGCCACATGTTATTTATGTTTTGGCATGAAACTTATCTTAATCTGACACAATCACTTCTTTGCAATGAGAATGCAGTTGAAAATTTTGCACAAAGAGTCAAACCAAGTGACCAGATCCAGTAAATAAATAAAAATACTGCCTTCCTTCGTGGTACCAGTTCTGATTATGTTACATGACTAGCAAATTACACTGTTCATAACAGCCAATCGAAAACAAAAGTGTAAGCATCTCACTTACGGAACATTCTCAGCAGAGCCTGCCGTGGCCTAGTACAACACAAAACGCAGCACAGCACACAGCAACATGTTATTAGAATAAATATAGCAACGGCAGATAGAGGGACCGCAAGGAAGATGACAAGTATCAAACCTATAGTGATGAAAAGATTCACATAATTATTCATAGTTTCATATCCAATGGTTTGTCATGTTTTCTGCAAATGTTGCACAATTTTGACTAAATACAGTGAGAAATGGAGAAATGGCAAAACAAGAATTTTTTTTTCCAGAAAGGTATTATTTGTGAGATTACACAACTTATCAGTTCTTCTTTGACTCAAACATAAACCGATAGTTAACTGCAAACCATTAGATGTTTCCAGTCCCCACCCCCCCCCCCCCCACCATCAATTCAATTCACACACAATTCACTCTATAGTTTTCTGAATTTCAAGGGAAGAGTGTGCTGGACAAGCAGTTTACTTTATGTTGTAATCTTAAGTCCTACCTATAGCAAAAATAATTCTTATTTAGTAGAGTAAAATCATTTCTGCTCACCTGGTCTCTTAGTCAGTAAAGAAATCAAAGAAATATCATCTTCAGTTGTTGGAATCTTAGTGTCAGGTTCACCTTAAGAGCAAATAGAAAAACAGAAAAAGGGTACTTGTAATCTATTGTTTCTTACAACACCTTAGGAGTGCATGCATGCATGCACACCTGTGCATAGTTTGTATGACAAATAAAACAAATAAAACTGCAAAGAACATGACTTCTTATTTTTAAAAGCATGCAGTTGTCCACTTCCTAATGCAATAAATCCCATTCCTATAATATAGCTGATAAACAGTTACTAGCTTTCATTCAACTTCAAGCAAAACAAAATTCCAGTACAGTTGAGTAACACAAAGTGGACTGCCACATCTAATGCTTTCAGGATTAATATGAAGGTATGCTATGAAAATTGGATATATAATTATTTATCCTACTATCTATAAACAGGACCCATACATCATTATGTTTTATGTCTCTTTAGTTATGATCAAGAATGCATGGTAAAAGTAATGGTCATTTTAACACATCAACCAGATTAAAGTCTTAATGTCCAAAATAAAAAAGAGGAGAATGTGGTCTGCTTAGCTTAGTGATGAATGTTGCTGGCATGTTTGATTTTACAGCACTGGCAATGAAACATCAAAACGGTACAACTAACATTTCAAAGAAACTAAATGCATGTCTCACCTGTCATTTGGTCCGTTAGCATGGTGGCAGTAGTTGGACCTTCAACGTCTGAACTGTTTGTTGGGGGCAAAGTGTCATCTCCATCTGGAAGATGAAAAGAGAACAACAACCTACATATCACTCATGTTCAGATATAAACAAGGCTGTATTACCCAAATATTAGCACAAATCAAACCCATTTTCACATGACAGTATCATTCAAGGTAAACCTTCTTGACAAATGTTTATACTTCTAACACTTGTAGGGTATCAAATAATATTGACCTATTTTATTACTTTTGTTATTTTGTTACTATTTTGTTACTTAATTAATGAATTCAGGAGTGGAGATGAAACATATTATAGACTCAGAGTGTACAATTGTTCGACATTTATTGCAATGTTAAATGTGATTGACATTTCATCACATTACATGAATTATTATTAAATATAAATCTCATGGTCAGTTAAATATAAATTGGATGACTCAAACAAATTTAAATAAATGATACCTGTTCCTACAAATTTTCCTGTCTTTTTGAAATGCATCTTCCTTTTTTGTGTATTTAATGTAGAGTAAAATAATGGCCCTGTGTAGAAACGAATCATAACTACCAGGGTAGATCTTGATGTCCAGGAAAGTAGATGATAGATCATTTGATCTAAGCAATGGACTTTAGGGAGGGGAGAAGGAGAAGGAGAAGGAGAGGGGCTTAATTTGAACCTATAGGCCATCATTTACTCTCAAGCACCTTCAAAGTATGTAAATGCCTTTTTCCAAGTAGTACTCACCAATCTGAATGTATTCAGCAGTCTTTTCCCTACATCTTGAGTTGTTTGTATAGGATCCGTGGTACTCAAACTATAAAGGACAATTTTTAAAGGAAAATGTTGACAGTAAATTGTGTTCATGTCTATATGATTTAGAAGGTGCAATATGTTTAGAACTTGCAACAACTGCCGGTGATATAAACGACAGTTTAATGAAAAGAAGGGTCTCTGAAAACAAATCTAACTTTACTCCACCACACTCACAACAGGCATTTACTGAATAGATAAGTACCTTTGCACTAGAAGTTGTATTAATATAAATTTTCATGTCATATGATGTGCAAATTTGTTCTTCTTTATCAAACAACTGAGGTGACGTTGGATTTACTCCAGATTAAAGCAAATATTTGTTTTTCCTTTGTATTTACCAACTAGTGCATTTTTCACACATGTATGACTGTGTGTTTAACTTTTTACTTTGCAAACATGGGCAGCACCGAACATATTCACAAAAAAAGCTGAAATATAAAATCAATTCCCTTAAAAACAAATTCCTCTGGACATAGTATGTACATTCTGTTAGTTAACAGTGAATAAATTACCTGGCAACACATCGCAAAATGGGAAAATTGTTTAACAAGATCAAATTTGCATAGCAGTTTTGTACACATAATCATAGTATATTTCCTATAAGAGGCAAAGTTGATAGGGATCCCTCCTTCAAAATAACTGTGCAAGATATTTACACTTCATTAAATTTCTCTGGCTAACGTATAAATCTTTGCTTAGAAGTTTCGTAATCTTTAACTAAGTGTTAAAGCTATTGAAAGTGCTCAGCTATTTTCAAATCAGTGGACCAATGCATCAAACTTTAATACCAAGTATTACACACTATAATAAGACAATTTTGTAACTATAGACACTATTAAAGACAAATTCAATATTTCTCATCAAATGAATTTGAGAGAGCAGATAATTAATGACGTGAGCACTCTGCAAAGTGAAAATGTACTCATTATAAATCCCTCACTATTATGATTATTAGTTTATGATTCTATTCGATAAACTCAACATTTTGTTGCACAGACTTTTCATTTGGGTATTGTAACTACATGTCAGGGAATAACTGAGTGTTCAAATAGTGTGTAGCAATTTTGAAGTTTGTCTTTTTTTTTTAAGTACTATGGTTCTTCTGTACAATTATACTGAGCTACTGCAAAGATCTATGTATATATACATAGATCTTTGCTTTTGAACAACAGTTTGCAAACATTGTATAGCATTGTGTGATGTGCTAATTGATAAAGCATTCACTGTGTGTGAGTACAAAATAGACCAAAGAAAATATAATTTTCTGTTGGAAATATACTTCAATTGCCAAGTTAATGCAATTAACAACCACATCAGACAAATTGCTTTAACAAAGAGATAGGTGAGCTACATTCTACAAAATACAAACTTACCACTAGATCATAATCTGGACAGAATGTCTTCTGTATACAGTACATGCATTTGTTACGATAAGGTTGGTAGGTTCCATGTTCACATATGCAACATCTGTTGATGAAGTAAACCATAAATGTAATTGTTTTGAATATCACTGGCCAACCTAACTTATATGCACTATAGAACAATATGTTGTTGCTCAATGCATCCATTCTCTAGACTGCTTAATATGTTAAGTGAGTGAAATTTTGGTACAAAATAAGGTACAAAGTTTGATAAGATGTAGACAAACAACACTCAGCTTTCGGTCTGGGTTTTACTTGCATACCGCTTTAACTTTGAGAAACATATGAGGTTCATCAATTACAGTGAGTGGACTAATTAATAAGGTCAGAATAAAATAAAACTGTTAGCAAACTGCTTATCCACTAGAGAGCCTGTGTAATAGAATGTGTAAAAGTATGTTGGCCTGACGTTTCGATCCTAGCAGGATCTTCTTCAGAGGCTAAATGACAAGTAACAGAAAGAGAAGGGACAAAAACACGCACAGAATACAGACAGGTTAATGAGCAGCGGGATGAATAAGGTGTTAGAATAATTAAGAAGCTATAAATAAGAAACATATGTACTTTGTATTAATCGACAGAATCTGTTGGATCCCTGTGGCTGGACACTGTAGATCAAGAAGAATTTCAGATTTATTGATTCTTCAACTCACCCGTAACGACCATGACAATTCTCTCCTTCTCTTTGTTTTCTGTACCCAGCCCGACAATTTCGACCACTGTAGGGTTCCTGAAAACAGCCTTCATTCTGAAATTCAAAATTTATTATTCCTTTACAGTTGCTACAGCATTTCAATATCTATAATGCCAAAAGACATTGAACAATTACCCTTTGCATAAAATCATGTAAATTAAATCTAAGTTACCTGGTTGAATTTCTAATGTATGGTTTCTATCATGTGACAACAGATGATTGGAACTGATACAGAAAATAAAAGGGGTGCGGGGGGGGGGGGCGGTGTTAAATTATTTCGTGATTTAATAATGAATTAATTCAAAGCCAAATATTATTATCACTTGCATCCATTACATGTACCATATACTGTACTACTTGAAGAGCTTTGTGAGACACAATATCACTCTTTGATTTCTCTTCACCTTTAACAACAACAAAAAGGAGGGAAGAAAAAATTAGTTTCCTGATCTTGGATTTTGTTCAGTTAGTACTCATACCTGTTCTTCGTCTAATACAGCCTTTTGTAGAGATTCTTGTAGTGTGTTTAAAATCTCTGGTAATTCTGTGACAGCTGCTGCTATGACAGGAGCGAAAGAGAGGCTCAAACTCTGCACAAGTAAGAAAGAAGAAACAAGGTTAACCTAATGTGTTTAGAGGTAACATGGTAGAAGTTGTAAGGGAAAGTGGTTCATGGATTAGGGGGGGGGCAGGGGGGGGGGTTGGGGTGGATATAATGCATGTGAGAAATTCCATAATTTGTCAAAAGTGGTTCAGGATATGATATGGTGCTCTATAAATTTGCATATGCAAATGCTTCCATTTCACTTGAGCAGACAAATAAACACACCATAGTTTTATCAAGTTAGAAGGAGATCTAGAGCTCTAAGAAGAACAAAGGGAGAACAATTGATCATGAATGTCACCAGCGAGAAGGGAGAAGGAGAACTAGGGGTAAGAAGTACAAAGGAAGAACAATTGATCATGTCACCAGGGAGAAAAGAGGAGATTTAGAGCTAAGGAATACAAAGGGAAAACAATTGATCATCTCACCAGGGAGGAGATCTAGAGCTAAGAAGAACAAAGGGAGAACAAATGATCACGTCACCAGGGGGAAGAAAGGAGAACTAGAGGTAAGGAGTTCAAAGGGAGAACAATTGACTATCTCACCAGGGAGAAGGGAGAAGGAGATCTAGGGCTAAGGAGTACAAGGGGAAAACAATTGATTATCTGACCAGGGAGGAGATCTAAAGCTAAGAAGAACAATGGGAGAACAATTGACCATCTCACCAGGGAGAAGAAAGGTGATCTATAGCTAAGAAGAACAAACGGGGAACAATTGAGCATGTCACCAGCGGAAAGAAAGGAGATATATAGAGGTAAGGAGTACAAAGAGAAAACAATTGATCATGTCACCAGGGAGAAAAGAGGAGATATAGATGTAAGGAGTTCCACAGGAGAACAATTGATCATCTCACCAGGAAGGAGATCTAAAGCTAAGAAGAACAATGGGAGAACAATTGACCATGTCACCAGGGAGAAGAAAGGAGATCTATAGCTAAGAAGAACAAACGGGGAACAATTGATCATCTCACCAGGGAGAAGAAAGGAGATATATAGAGGTAAGGAGTACAAAGAGAAAACAATTGATCATGTCACCAGGGTGGAGATCTAAAGCTAAGAAGAACAATGGGAGAACAATTGATCATGTCACCAGGGAGAGGGAGATGGAGATCTAGGGCTAAGGAGTACAAAGGAAAAACAATTGATCATGTCACCAGGGAGAAGGAGATCTAGAGGTAAGGAGTACAAAGGGAGAACAATTGATCATGTCACCAGTCATGCAACTCAGGTATTAATTTAGCGCTCACATTAGTTTTTATCACTAAAGGTATGACTACAGACCTATTGTTGCCTTGACATGTGGCAGTCTATGTTTAAAATATGCAAAAATCTCAATAAAGATCAACACAAAAGTGATGATGAGACAATCTCCTCAGTGCAGTGTTATCTATGTTAATCCATTGCAAAAAGCTTATGGTACTAACTCCAAAAGATGTTCTTTTACCTTCATACCATCATATATATCAGAACATCCACGGATGACATTCAACATAATTTGTCCTTGACAAATTTGCTATGCTTCAATGCAAATATATGTTAATTTAGGCCTCAAAAGTAATTAGGTTCTCCTACAGTGCTGCATCTGAGGAGATGACCTAATGACCTGTGTGTTAGACCAGGGAGCTTTTATCTTGATAATAGCTCTCTGGACTAACTTGTCCAGTCATGCAGTGAAAAAAATTCAGATGCTTAAAGGGGTCATTTCTGAAACAATTAAAAGTGGCATAGAAGTTCATCCTGGACTGACATTAGTGTTTTCTCATAGTCTACATGTTATCAACATTTATTTTACACCTAAAGTCAAGGTACAGTATCATTTACTTACCCCAACAAGTAACAGGGTCTTCACAAATGGCTGAACTGCTATCTTCACCAAGTTTGTTCCAATTTTACGATATGTCATATCGAAAGTGGTGTTTGTGCTGAAATTTAATAGTAGAACAGGAATACAGGTTGATGGTCTTTCTCCAGTACAATGCATAAAATATTGATAAATTTTAACAACTGATATGAGAGTTAACCTGTGGATCTTGCTATTTTTTTATCACAACTTCATGTACCATATTTATTCAAATGTTGTGATCTCAAGACAATTGACAATTTTGGATGCCCCAAATAAAAGTTTAAAATGTGTCCCAGGCACACCATCAGCAGGAGTTGCTAATCAACATTCACATCTTATTTTGTACGACGACTATCCACCATTTTGTGTAAATTGTCTCTTTGTCAATTTGGTTTGGTTTTTCTAGCACAACTGATTTCCATAATCAATGCTTCTAAATTTTCCACTAAATATTATCCAATATCGAAGTAAACTGTAAATAATGTAAATTACTACTTAAATCACATACAATAACTGGCACATACATGGTAGACTTGAAATTATTTAAAGTTAATCCCTGCTGTGCCATATCAAACATGCATCTAGTCTTGTTTAATCTTCTTAGTATATCTACTGTTTACAATCAAGCAAAACAACATACATAACAATGACAGAGCTTTGGCAATATAAGAGAAATTTCTAAATATCTATGGGTATTACTTACTTAGCAGATCTAGTATATATAATACAAGTAAAACATAATCAATTAAGGTACCTATACTCAGGGCGTGGTGGCATCCAGGGATTAGGAAGCACACATGTAATGTGCAGCTAGCTAGTCCGTCAAAAAGCTTTTCACATGAGTTAAGTCAATCAATGTAAATTTACAAAGTTAGGATATATACTAGCCACTATACAGTAGGACTAGACTACTGTACAGGTCCTGGCCATAGCCCAAAAATATAGTAACGTTGTTACTAGTTACTTGAACAGTGAAACTGAACGGCACGGTTCGAACATTTTCATGGCTTGATTGAGCCGTATCGTAAGCTAGGCAACTGTGTGATATTAACCGAACCTCAGTGTCAGACTGAAATAGAATATAATATCATGGCAAAGTAAGAAAATTGTTAACAAACCTCCTCCTTTTGACAGCTCTGATTACCATAGATTGCTTGCTGGCTCTCCGTCTGTATAGTAAAGAAGTATGTACCAGCCTACCAGTACCAGGTACGCTGAGTATATACACACGTACACAGCTCGGAGATACATAGAAACGTTGCGTAATGTTGGGGAAATCCCCTAATACGGTAGCTTCTAACAAACGTAATTTAGGGTACCTCATCGTAAGGCAGTACATAATAAATTTTCGAGATTTAGCTTAATTTCATAATTTGCATGATATGATCCAAACGTACCAGTCATGTACACATAGCAATGGCTTCCCCAGTAAAATGACAAGTGTACAATTCTTTGTGAATTATCACAGAGTTATTATTTTGGTTGAGTAGCCCCTATTGAGCACTGTATTGCATTTTCTTTTGCATAAATGGTAGGTATGTACATCATTATAATCTATTTATTGTATTGGTGCTCAGCTGCAGCCTTGAAGACCTACCATGTTTGGTCAATACCCCTAAAACAATTCATTTCCCTACTAAATTTAGAATTCCACTATACAAACCATGCGTTTAATGCTCAACTGACATTGTTACAGGTAGCCATAGTTTCTGAACTTTCTGGAATTTTCTACCAGTTTTCGACTAACTGCATGAACTTTGAGGCCAAGAGACACCATACCGAACGTAAATATTGTGGAGAAGCTTCTGGAAGTCATAATCACGTGAGAAAAATAGGCCAATGTCTGTTGCGGAAAGTCGCTGTGCGTGGCGATTTTCAGATATGCCGGTGAACTTGAGAATACCAAACTGTTATGCACATAAACAGGATAATCAGTTCATGGTATTGTATGCTAGGAAAGCGTATAATGCATGTATAATTTATTAAGAATTCAACTGCTGTATATAAACCATGCGTTTCATTCATAAGTGACATTGTTCGCAGTGGCGTCGCCAGACATTTCAATCGGGGAGGGGGGGGGGGGGCACATGGAGGGCACAACACTTAATTAGGGGGCACAGTGTTTATTTGTGAACTTATGCCGTCCTGGGGGAGAGGTCAAAGGGGAGGGGGTGAGACATTTTTGATTAATTAAGGGTCCTAAGATGCAATCTGTTGCTATATTTATTTTTTGCAACTTGAAGTAACTTCATGTTCAAAATTTTTCGGGCTTAGTCTGTCCGATATTAATGTTTTTAATTGAGGCGGATAAAAAAGTTATACAAAAATGGAAATTAATCCTTTTGCTTTGATAATGTTTTTTAAATAAGAGTGTTGAAAATTGAAATTCATGCAGGGTATAGTAGCGATTCACGCCGGGGCCTCTATGACCCAGCTTGGTAGTGAGAAAACAACAGGTTATTGTGATTGTCGGTGGAAAGAAGGTTTACTAAAAACATATTACGTTTCGTCCTTTGTAAAACTTTTTGTTTGAGTAATTTTTTTAACTCTATAAATCGCATCTGGGGGGTGGGGCACCTGGGGGGCACGATAATGTGATGAGAACTATAGACCAATGTCTGTTGCGGAAAGTCACTGTAAGTGACGATTTTCAGCCGAGCGATTTCGAGAATACCAGACGAGGCGAATCAATGTATGCTAAGAAGCATACTTTTGTCGCATGGTCGAGATGGATATTCCGAAGTTATCAACGATTTTCCCCCAAAATTGGTAACGTTT
>JAIPMN010041351.1:0-10359 GCA_020650975.1 Apostichopus californicus
ACCACAAATACAAATACCAACTAGAACTGCATTTGCCTGCAAATACGCAGGAAGTTAGTGTGGAGTGCTTGCATTATTAGGAAGAACTTTTCGGTTGTTCATGGTGTTATTTCAATTTCATCAAATGTTACTTTTGTATTACAAAGTTCAGTTCCCTCCGTGAATAAATCAGAGTTAAATATTTTAAAGAAAAAGAAAAACGTGTTGCAGCTGAATTGCCGTGATGACGTCATTCCATTTTCTGTTGCCAGATACATTGACAACTAATACCACCAAATTTAAAAAGAAAACAAGTATATAATATCCGCGATATACAATGCTATGGGGAGGTGGTTTTGACCTGAAGATGCAGGAAATTATCAGCATGTTTATGAAGCCATCAAGTTCATCCATTTGAATATCACTTTAATCTCGCCGAGAGGAGCAACCTCGTTCGTTGTCAAAAGGGGCAATGCGGAGTTGATACAATTATTTTTATAATATATTTAGTCATTAGTTCATTAAATAATTTTGACGTACTTCATTATATGCTTTGTAGAGAATAAATAGTCTATTTACTTAAAATGATCAATTGTTGCGTTTTTCTTATCATCAGAATTTATATTCTGTTTTAATTTTTTCAAAGAAAAAAAATGGTATATTTTTCTCATTTTCAGCTTCGGGAGAGAGGCTTCACTGATATCGATGGTATAGATGGCTCAAAATCGATGTCAAACTTAGCTAAAGAGAAAAATATTTACAAGAATTACTTCCATCATATGATAGGTCGTGAAAGAATTCCACAAATAGCGGACGGTGAGTTTCATATGGGCAACTTAATGACGCGAGAATCCATCTTTATCTTAAAATTAAAAAACTATATCATATGCTTTAATATAGATTTTACTATGATCATTGTTACACACCATATCAGCATATTTGGTTCAAATGTGACACAGTTTTAGTAAATATTAAAAATCGATCATTTGTTGTTGACTTTGCGGTATCGTGCGAATGGCATTTATTCAAGTGTCAAGTCATAGAAGACCGATAGTTTTTTTTTTTGGGGGGGGGGGGTGGGGGATAGCAAAATGACCCATAAATATTCCAAGACAGTGGACCTATAGAATACGGCCTTTGAACTTTGTATGAACACATGCAGTTTTACTTCATACCACAAAAGAAAAGAAACCGTAACTGCTACAAAAAAAACAAACGAAAATATTAGAATATATTAGAATATCTAAACTTAAACTATGTTGTATAAATATTACTATTCTGTCAGGAGCAATGAGTATTTCCAAACCCCGGCAACCTCCCCTCTCAAACCCTTCCCATGTGGAATGCTCTGACCGTAACGGACAGCGTATTGATATACGTTGTACTGTATAGCAAGTTTTCAGAACACTTCTCAATAGGTTACTATAATTTCTGACTCACCAATATTATTCTCAAACATTGAGGAATTCTTAAACTACAGAATTAAACTCCTCAGTCTGCAATATCGATTTGCTTCACGTTTCTTATTCTGCATAGTTTTTTTTTTAGCAATCTGAACAAAACTCACTTTTCTCTCATCTTCAACAGCAACCTACGATGCCGCTAGCTGCGGTGGATCGGTAGCAAAAGGTCACTTGACCTTTGACACCATTCAAACAATGTTAAGAACTGTCAAACCAGGTAAGGAATCAGTTGCATTAGTGTATACCGTGGGGAGGTGGGATATAACCTGACGGTTCTAACATAGCCATATACATCGATGAACGCTAAACTTACGTTTATGTTAATTATGTAGTCGATTAATGGTTTCGTCCTGTCACGTGTCTACATGCTTATTTCATTCCACTACCGATGTGTTCGTAATCCAGGCTTATACAAAAATAAAACAAATGTGTAACAATGTTATTTATTAATTTATTTATTCGATTTTATCAATCTTTCCATTACCACCCGCCCTACATAGCGAATGGTGCAGTGAGCTCCATAACCCAACGTAATACAATATAGGCCTATATCATCCATGTACTGTGAGTCTGTGTTTAGTTGCAGTACAAGCTAGCACTTTAAAGTTGTACCTCGCGTACTATTTCTGACCCTGTACCGTAAACGCCTTTGCCACCATATATGAAGGTATATGAATTTATATAGTTGTAGCATCCCATGACAAATTCCGGCAATTTGTAACGGTACAATGTGCTAAAACGGTATTTATATACAAATAACAACAACATTTCAATCGCAGTATATAAAGTAAGTTTAATGAGGTTGTTTACTACGCTACCGTTCATTTAACTAATTAACTTTTACTATTCGTCATTCTGTTTTATTTGCTGTGCAGTTGAACCAAACACTGCATACGTAATACCTATGATTACATCGGCCTGTGCGACAGGCACTTAGGCCCCTAATACTTATGACCAATCAAATAAAAGCATAGGCTTGTGGAAAGGTCGAAATATACCTTTCAAGTTACACTTTACACCAACTGAATTTGAATTTAACTCTTTCGATAGTCTTTGATATACTACTCCTGGTTGCGACACGGACTATACATGCTGTGAACATAATATCCTATTTGGAAGTATTACACCACCCAGTTCGTCCACTATTGTATCGCTATATTGCGTATACCGTAAGGTACCGTCGACCGCGCAGTTTAGCGGACTAAAATACCTTTAAGTGATTACACTGGCTTTGTGATGCACATGCATTACCCTGACTCTTACCATGAATATGTATAACCCTGACTTTACCATGAATATCCCGCATATGTAACAGATGTATTGATCTAATCCAGCTTCATAGATTTCGTCTAACGTAGCAAAATCTTGACTAACTATAGAGAACGGATGGTATGAAACCATATATACAAACAATATCTGAGTTTAACGTGCAGGGAATTACCCTCTGGATAAACTGGAATATATGAAGACATGGGTCGTAGTTAAACGTGTGGTAGAATTGATATGACGTCATCAACTGAGTTATTGGATAAGGGTTTTAAGTTTAGCCTATACCTAAAGGGATAGTTCAGAGGTTAATTTTAGTTTCGAAAAGATGAATAAAATCTAAGCATCTTGTTGAAGATTTCATTGATTTTTAAATGTCAACTTAGATATGACCATCAATGAATTTCAAAATATCCCAACCAGGGCCGCAACCAAGTATAGTAACCNNCCCCCCCCCCCCCCGCCCTCCTCCTCATCCCAGAATAAAATCAGGGGACAGTCTCTCCCTTCAGTCTCTTATTGGAAGACAGAATATCGCCAAAAAAATATATAACTAACATATAGTTATGCGCCATACAACCTAAACAGTCGGAAATTCTTCAACATTGTCTGAAAAGTTGCAAAATATATATGCATTATTTGGTATTTCCACACCATCCATTTTACCAAACATTTCTCACACGTGGATCAAACTCCTTTTTAATTCCACCATGCTACAGATGAGAGAGAAGTTTAACACTGTTGACATCGCTACTGACATCAATGATACCTCACTGACCAATATTATTTAACTATAGTTGAGTATACTTAATAGGCTACCCAACTCATCAGTTTCACTCATATATATAGGTAAAAAATGACAGAAATTATTTCGAAATATATATAAATTTTCCATCTATATAGGAGGCTACCTCGTTTTCAGTTGTGCCGTATGGAACTACCAGTTCGAAGACTTCTCACGAGAGAGGCTAGATTTGTGCCTGCAGGATTTAAAGAAGCTTGGTGTGTGCTCATCGTCTAAGAAGATAACATCCATGCACCGAGAGAAAGAACCAGCGGACATTCTCATATTACAAAGAGGAGATGCCAGGCTGCTGTAAATACAACATCAGCTGTCACTACAAGCCATACATCTATATTTGGAAGAGTGGCATATCGGGTTATTGTCTATGGTTGCAGAATTCAAATCAGTAACCATATGAATATGCAAATTTAGTTCCTCCCACTTTTTGGACATAACTGTACTTTCAAGTAAAAAAAACTCGTATTGACAGTATTAACAGTATGGATACCATGTTTCTCTCCGATAAAGGTTAGGATATATGATATATATATATGTGTGTCTGTTTATCAAATGCTGTGCTCTGCCAACATTGAGCTACATACAATCATACATAAGCTATAGACATCCATGAAATATCATCAGTGTCACAACTCGTTCTGGGATAACCCCCTCAAGAATTTTATTGATTACTTTACGTGTTTAGTTAATTGGATGCTAATTAATTAGCCATGGTTTTGTGCATCCTTAAGCATTACGTAATCATTTTTTTGTTAACGAGTATCGGAATTCCGTCGGCATGGGGTATAAATAGAACAGTAAAGCCACGTGCTCTCTCTTTTCAATCTCGGTCTTGAAACGAAAGCAAAACCGTAAGTTGCTCTTGTTTAATTATAAAATGTTAGTCAGAATTTTACTTCAAAAGAAACCAATTTCCACCTTCATTGAGATAACATGCATGGACTCATTACTTTACGAATTAAATTCGGTGTATTTGGTACTTTTATAGATGGCAAAAGAGGCAGGGAAGAAGCTAAATTAAAGCTTGAACGAGGAAAGAAAGAGAACGTGAAACTTAGAAAAGGAAAAGGCCGACGCTCGTATAGAAAGAAAGAACATTCATTTGTATTAACCATAAACGTTGACAGAACCCTCAACGAAACAAAACTAGGACCATAAGAAGGAAAGGATGCCATATGAAGTATAGAAGTTTAAAAGTTTAAAAGGATATATATTGAAAATGATGACTTTTTTGTTGTTCTCTGTAACCGATATTAATTTTATAGTTGTTGTTAATAATTATATTGAACCTTTGAAACACATATACTCTCTCTGTCCGTCTTTACGCCGTTGTCGACTGCTCTCTTGAAAAGAATCCGTGACAATCAGTCTTGACACAAAAAAAGTTTACTATGTTGAAAGTTTAAAGAAATGAGTATAGGTTGCCGATCATTCCAAACTTATTCCCAGACTTGCAGAAGTCTTCAGTTAAATTATAAGACCAAAATACTTCCAGGATGGGAGAAATGTTTGAACTCGAATGACCATATTAATATACTTTTTAACATTTTTTTAACTGGAATATAATTCCTTTTTAAAACTTTGACTTGCATGCCAGTCAAAGACCAGGGCCTATTGTATGTAACCAAGAATCTGATATGTTTAATTGAGACAGTTTCATTCAATCAAATCCGGAAACTGGTTGTCGAAAAGGAAAGAACTCCAACAGTAATAAAATTAACTATACCTAATAATCAGAATATACATTTTTGAATGAAGCACAGTAAGACAATATAGCAATTACATATTAACATATTGAGCCTGTAAAGCTACCGTATATAATGCTACATCGAGACAATGTTGCTATATTAAACCAACATAACTTCACTGTTATATCCAGACTGTATATAGATTTATTATCCAAAACAGTGAAAAAACTTCCAGCCTCAACCGGGATTTCGAGTCCGGGACTTTCATTTTATATGCGGACACCCTAACCAACTAGGCCATGGACAATGATTGTATGTCCGGAAGTTCGAAACCAGTAAAGGAAGGTCGTAATTCCACTGTAGGCTTTTGCCAACTGTATCGAAAACTGCTACTTCTGTTTTGTTGGCATATTTTGCCTCACTCTATTGAAATCAATGCCGGATTTCGAAAGAGACGCTTTGAACAATCTCTGTTAAATGAAATGGAAATAAACGACCAAGGTAAATGAATATATATTTGATATTTTAATGAGTACGAAAATCCAGAACAGTGTGGAACGTTCCAGCTCTCACCGGGATTCGAACCCGATTCGTCTCCCGTTTTATATACAGACACCCTAAGTAAAATCTTAAATCACAGAGACCCATAGGATGATAAGATGCTTAAATTGAGATTGGACACGCAACTTCCTGGGTTGAGAGTGGATCAAGGGGAAAACTTTTCGTACATA
This sequence comes from Apostichopus californicus, assembly GCA_020650975.1. Classification (NCBI taxonomy): domain Eukaryota; kingdom Metazoa; phylum Echinodermata; class Holothuroidea; order Aspidochirotida; family Stichopodidae; genus Apostichopus; species Apostichopus californicus. Next base: position 5,930 of record JAIPMN010041351.1, read on the forward strand.
ATAGGGAAGTAGGGGAGCCGGGAGGATGTGTGCCCCTCCCCCGGCTTTGTAAACAACATGAAATTAAAAGCAAAATTTCTTACGTAAAACAAAAAAGTGCCCTTTGTTATGTATGAAAACTGTCCTTTTGTTGAGAAAGTTAGAAAAAATATATAAGTAGAAAAGACTCTTTGTTGCAAAATGTATAAACACAAAAGTTATTAAAAAGTTTCGTTTTGTTGAAAAAAAAAAACCTTGAAATACTGGAATCTGTGGTACACAATGCTCAACAGATTCATTTTGTCACTGCTTTTGAGGTGGGGTCAGCTGTTCCTCAAGTTTTTCACATACTTCGTAGAAGTAACCTATGTAAATCGCTCCCACCTTCCGGGAGTGATCCCACATGTAACGTCCAGGCCCCGACTACCCTATTATGTATACGAAAAGTTGTCCCCTTGAGCCACCCAGGAAGGATAAACCCAGGAAGGGGGTGGGCCGTCTCCTCCCTTGATTGTAACCATGTGATATGGACGGCGTTACAGTGGGGACGGCTTTACCCCCCCCCCCCCAACCCCCGCAAGAAAGAAACCTTCCCCGTCGTCCCTGATCTATAGGATCTATTTTGGGCTGAGTCTCATACGAAGGACTTCATATCAAGCTACTGTCGGCAAGGTACCACAATTAATGATATTTTGTGATTTGCATTGATGCCGATCGCGGATATATTCCTCAGTATGCAAAACCCAGGGATTCAACCATTTCCCGTTCCTGGACTTTGCCCGCGGACGCCGAGTACCATAGACTGGGGCACCTGTGCTTCATGTATCCTTTTGACAACAGTGCCCCCTCCTCCATTAATTTAAGAGCGTTCGCAATTCGGTACCGTTAAAATCATTATGATGACTTAAGTTCATAATTTCGACCAACCCTCAAATTGTTAAACTATACTCATTTATCCAAATATTAGCTCGCATAATCTTGGTATGAGCCATTTCCCTTTCCCATTTCCATTTCCCATTAGTTGATTTTTTTTTCATTTTTGAAGCAAATGGGAGCATGCAATGCCAACATCTTTTAAAATATATTTAAAAAAATACAAATAATATGAAACAAGAGATGTTTATGTATGTTGATAGACAAAACCATGTTAAAGAATTTTCCTTCCATCAATTGATGTCAGTTACACATAAGTAAACCCCTTTTTGTTTTATCTGAAGCAAATAGAAGTGAAAATTGTTGGATAATTGAATAGCTTGGAAATATACATATACAGTTCATGACAAAAAGCTGTATTTTTGTTTTAGTGATCTTGTAAATCATAATGAGATAATCTTGGTATGAGCCTTTTTTCCCTTTGCCATTTGGTGGCAAAGAATGATACAAGATATGTTCATAGTTCAATATCATAATGTAGTTGAGAATTATAATAAAATATAGTGCACATATGAAAGAGAGAAAAAAAAAACAAGTGAAAGAAGAAAAAATTCTAAGCAATTGATGATTTTCAGTCCATAGACCTGCTTTAGATATAGATGAGGTGTTTGAACAATGTGGTGGTCAGACAATCGACGAAAAGAAAAACAAGTCGCAATTCATGGAGTCAGCTGCAAATCTCATCTCCAAAATCGATTCAATGTACTGAAGTTTCCAAGTTCAGCGTTGAATTGGTGAGTAGGAATATTCCATAAGTGGCTAAAAGTCGACTATGAATGTTTGTAGATATTGTGAAGGAACTTTACCATAGAGCCACATAATACGATTCATTTCATGTAGTAAAGAACTGGCGAAAATTTAGCTTCACACTGAAACGACCTGATCTATAGAGCAGGAAACAACTCCTTGCCTACAGTTAGCAGATGTGATGGTCTTAGGTGAAGGGAGGGGGAGGGGGTTGGGGGCGCTGGACTTTCTGAAGAGTTCATTCATCACGCCAAATGTAGTAATTTAGTTAAGGAAGCACGAATGCATGCTTACCTCTTTAAACACTATGTTATATATAAGTTTCTATAGAATTGTATAAGTTATTGCTAACACTAATTGATTATATTTCGAGCACTTTTGTTCTTGCTGGGTCGTAAAGAATGAAAACAAAGCCTAAATAAAAAGGAAGCGATCCAGTATATCTTTGTTAGATATATTTTTAGATATCAGACAAACCCTCCAATTTAATGAATGTTTCGGAGATTCAATTAAGTGAACCCTCTCATTAACAGTTATGTCTTTATTCCATCATAAATACAGAAAAAAATGTATTGTTAGCATTGCAACTTAGTGCCTTTTTATAACGCCTAAGTAAATGTTATTACAGCAGTTACTGTATCTTGATGAGAATTGGTCAAAAAGTTGATTGACTATAAAGACTTATCAAGGATGAACAGTTCATGTCAGCGTTGCCGATGTGTGTTTTTTTTTCCTTAGTGTGGTTAAAGGGAAATTTCTGCTAGGTCGAGGTCGGGCAAAGGTCAATGCTGCCCTCGTCCAATGGTGTTTAGGGATACCTTTAATACCCACCTCCTTGCTTTGCATACTTACGTAATCGATGCATACTAACGTAGCCTATTATGTGAGTATATGCTTCATTCCTCTCCTGGTTCAGAGTGGCGTCGCATGTGCTCTCATAGCAGAAATCCTAAGTAATATGTAAGTATCATATATGTTTCATATAGGCATCAAGGGGCTAGATAACCTAATTTTATATCACATTATTGAGATTTGCTTTTAATGTGATATTGCTATATGCTTGTGCCTGTTATTATTGTTGCCTTTTGTGTATTTGTTGTTTTGCTTATTTGTTAGAGTATCTTGACTTAAAGTATCGTCTTTGAAGAGTATTCTCCAGGGGTTATCATTTGTCGGTATATTATACATTCTACATGAAGCCGCCGTAAACCCCAGAAAGCCGCCGTAAACCCCAGAAAGCCGCAGTAAACCCCAGAAAGCCACTGTAAGCCCCTGTAGCAGTTTTTCGTGCGGTAATGTAATTGCTGTCAATCTTACTCCATATTTTGTTTCATGTTACCAAATGTAATTTGTTATACTTCTTCCTTTTGTGCATTATTTATAAGGGGAAATATAATGCTGTATTATGTTATTATTGATTTGTGCAAATTCATGTGTTTGTTTCACCAATGTTTGTATATTAACGTTTTGATATTTTTACTTAATAGTTTTTACCGTGGTCCTATTGAACCACGTGTGCAAATAAACGGGTTAAAACCTCCGACTATACGTTCTTCAGCAATCATTGAGCGTCGTCTCGGTGACAGTTCATAAAGCATTTTCGTATTTGAACGGTTATTGAGTTGGAATTGATAAAATAAGAGTGTTACGTTCCAGCCTAACATTACAAGAAAGGTCATACAGGGGTATATGATTTATAAATCTGTGTATGATTGCAAAAAACTTGAATTGTTTATGAACTGACCAAATCCATCCACTGACATGTAAATAGGAATGCAAAGTATTAAAACTGTGTACCAATGATTATGTCTATATTCCTTAATATGGCCAAGCTAACCAAATTTGCTTGCAGAGTTTCTTAGTTGGATCTAAACCTTGCTTTTCTGTGGTAATGTAGTTATAAATGCCGGTGGGATTCAAATTGTTCATCGTAATTTGGTACACTTTAACAAGTCTATTTCTCTTTAATCTGCAGGTGGATGTAGCTCCATTGATCGTGGTGACTGGTGATCTGCTTGGAGAAGCGCTGTACAAGATTGTTGCTGAGGAGATTGAAATCCTAACTACAGATAACCTACTGGATGCATTTGGTGCATTAATGGGTTACTTTTATGCATTTGACATGGAATATCCACAAGGTGTTCAAGACTTCTACACATTTATTGAGGTTGTGCTTTTGCAAATGCCCAACACAAAACCAACGAGGCAAGTCAGAAACGTTCTGGCCAAACTTCACTAGCAAGTGTGTATAGTTAACATTAGTTCCTCTGGCATGGTGTAAGAGTACTCAATACTTTTACTTGATGTTATTGCTCCAAATTCTTATCATGAATTTCGTTTAAGCGCAAAGTGTTGCATAAGTGTTATAAATCACCAACACCGTTTACCGTTTTTTGCAGTTTCTTTTGTGAAATTAATGTTTTATTGTTGGCAAAAAAAGTTCTTAAATTCGTCCATGTTTTTGCTAAAGAAGGATTGTGGAATTGAACATTTCCAAACGTCTTCAATTAAGTATAAGTTTATAAAAGGTTGATTGTTTTTGGGAGATGACATGGCAGCTTTCAAGGACATTTGTTAAGGAGTTTGATAATATTTTACAATCATTTTTTTTAATGAAAATTAACACCTTTGTCTCCTTTGCAAAATAATGTGCTGTTTTGCCCAAATTTTGTCAAAGGTGTCATAAAATTTTGTCATAATTTAAAAAAAAAAGTGTTTTCGAACAGTGTCAGCAACTGAATTTCTTGTAGGGCCTACGAGAAATGGGGCTT
>JAIPMN010041361.1:0-17985 GCA_020650975.1 Apostichopus californicus
CTGTAGCTTCGTACTTGTTGGTGAAATTTGGCTCTTCCTGTAGGGTGTCATGCATTTCTTAGGGGTGTCCGAAATTGGCAGTGTTCCGAAATTAGCAATACTGACTATACTTAAAGGGTGTGAAGACTCGCGCAAAAAGAAACGTCTAATGCCGGTAATCTGACCTAGTTTTCAATGAGGTGTAACAGAAGTGTTAGACACTACCATCGATCGCAGAAAATACACACACACAGCTTGCTACCATCGGTAATTAGACACTAGTGTATAGTCAGTACATACAGCTGCGGTCAATACCCACAGCACAGTGAACAAACAATACAGCGATGGACATCTCAGGTCCAGCTAAAGATAACAAGGTATCACGTTTCATTATTGTACTGTCTGCATTTTGTAGCGACACGAACTAAACGTCACTTGCAAGCGACGGAAAGTTAACTTTTACAGATGGCCGCACGTGGTTTGGGGCGAGTCTTCAATGACTTTAAGATGTTTGCCATATATGGTGACCATATCTCATTGTGCTAATTGTAGTTTAAAATTGCTTGTTTTCTGAACCTCATCCAGTCCTTGGCAACCATGTACCCAAGTTAAACAGTTACATCCCTGGTCACAGTACTTGGTTTGATTAATCAGAGATGCTGAAGCAATAAGGTATGTAGGATTTGGCGACTCCTGAAGTTTTGGAATTGAGTATATGTGCGGCCCCGGGAGTCAGTTACCCGAGTAAAGTTGTAGCTCCTTTGTCATTCAACACAATTACCAAATTTGATTCAAAAGTAGGCCTATATGAACATATGTCAGTTCATTATGCAGCAAGGACTATAACAGGAAATAATAATATCACATCGCAAAATGGGCAAACTGCTTTACAAACTTGTGCAAATATGTATTAGACCTAGTGGTTTTTGTACACAGGAACTGTTGTATTTTTTAAGACACTAGTTCAGAGCCTTCCAAACTACTACACAAAATTTGAGCACTGAATTAATCCCTGTATAAGGCATAGTACACTGGGCCTTACTACTAGCTTAGCATTAAAATAGGGTAATGTTTTTGATTTTATATTTTTTATATTTTTCTTGCATATGTTTGAGCTATAAAAACCTCCCAGAATAGGGTTTTATTTCTTGGTCATTTATGAACCATCGCAGGCCTGATCATCACTGACGCTTGTGAAATACAACACTAGGCTACACATGCCCACACAGCCTGTCGTGAAAGAATAAACCCACTTTGTATGCAAAACTTTTTGTTGTAACCTGCCAAATTGGAAAAATATTGATGTATTTTCACTAGTGAACGGCTGTATAGCATGAACACTTGGAAATCCCCAGCCATATAATCAGACAAACTAACAGTCAATCACATGACTTTTTAACAAGTTGGAACCTTAATATTCTGATAATCACATTAAACTCAAATTGCGTATTGGCGGCAGTGTCTTTGTCAAACTTAGATTTTGAAGATGTGAAAGAACGGTTGAAGTAGAAAAAACAATGGTATTTTGGTTCACTATCTTGGAGTGAAAGAGAAGTGATAAAACTTTTACAAAAACACTAGTGGTCGCCACTCCAAATGAACGGGAGGCATTAACCTAAATATATGTAAGGAAATTGTTGACAAAATACATAAAGAAGTAATATTTTATATCTTGCTACATTTTTTTTTTTGGTGACGCCATGTTTTGAAACATGCAACTACAAACATGCAACTAGAAAACATATTGAAGACATAAAATAGTTTAAGGAACAAACAAATGTAGAGAACACCCGCACTAAATTGAAAACCAAAAATATGAAAGTTTTCATAAGATAATAAGAGATTTTCGACCATATTTTTCTTCAAGGCATCATCTACTTGCTACCGAAGTTCTACCCTTTTGAAGTTACAGTAGTTTTCCTGTATATAACTATTGTGTCATAAAGTTGATCTCGTAGCCTCAACTCGCTGCAGCAGAGACTGCATTCTGTTGTTCACGCAGACTGCCAGGAATATGGTCCCTGTGGTTTGTTGATTACCCAATGCTTTTTCGGCTTTTCGGCAGACTTTTTGGAAACCAATGTTTTGCATTTCAAGCCAACGTTTTTGGTGCTTTCCGACGATTTCCGACGCTGTTGACTCGGATGTTTTTGTCAAAATTTAGGAACTTCTATTGTACTCCTGTTTTATGATAAATATTCAGCTTTAAAATATGCTACATCTCTGGTATGCTCCTTTAAGGCTTAACTGATGAGTATGTGGACTCCTCAGTTTAGGGTTCATGTAAGACTATTTAGCATTAATTCATCCTTTCATACATTATTTTAACTTAACCAAAACGTGTTTTGTTAACAACAGAGCACCCTTGGGTTACATTCAACACAAATTTAAAAGTGGTAGAGAAATAGAACCTTGACTAAAGGAATTTTTAAATTTTTTTTCTCAAAAGGTCTACACTCTACAACATATCAAAATTATATTTGTACCTAAAGGCATCTTTTTAATGTAACTTTGTTGTTTCTTGAAACAGGCCTCAGGATCTTGTGCACTATCATAAACTGGACCCTCACCTCCCTCGCAGTGGCATCAAAGCAGCCGAACCAGATGGCTCGAGCGCTCAAGCCATTCGTCTCAGTCAGATGCAAGCGCAGCAGAGAGAAATACTGGATGAGGAAAAGGTTGCAAAGTTGTGAGTTTAAAAACAAGGTTTCATGAGATGGATTTTGGCTGGAATTTTATGAGGCTTTTCCTTGATTTCCTTTGCAAGTTTTAATGAGGCCCCATTTACGTTAGACCGCGAGCCCTGGGTTTGGCAACCCAACTTAGGGTTCTGTTACGTAAATGCCGATCAGACCTCAAAATTTGGGCTATTTTGGCTAAATTGCCAGCGAATTGCACCATTTTGACAGTAGGGGAAAAAACGGCAATGGCATTTTTCTGCCAGTGGAATATTAATGTTGCTAAATTGTATTAATTCAAGCACAGATGCAAGTGGGAGTTTGATTTCAGCGAGTAGGTTTTATTGAGGTTCCTGCATTTTTGCAGCAAGCGGCTAAAATTGTGAAGTTTTAGCCGTGATATAATGAAAAAAGAGAAAAAAACAACAGCAGAGATCAATGTTGTACTATATACTTAGAGTGTTGATTCCTAAGGTGCATTTATCTATATGTAGTGCAATGTGTTTTGTTATGCCAATACAGTAAGTAACGTTACCTTCTATCACTGCATGCAACTCACAGTACTTGAGAATACTTATTCAGCAAAGGCTTATTTTAATATCTTACATGTCTATTGAACCAGAAACATGGAAACAAGTTGGCACATGTAGGTTTCCAAAAGCTATTTGAGTTGTTTAATCCAAGGAAGATATTAAACATGCAACAGAATGATTAAAAATTCACGAGACCAGGATTTGCGAATAGAGAGAATTTTTAAAGAAGCGAAAGCCAATAATATATATGCAAGTAATAAAATTGTCAGAATATTGTTTTTTTTTAAATATGATTTAATGGAACAAATAAAAAAATGAAAAAATACAAGGGTTAATACAGAGAGAAGCAAAAGCCTATAATATATGCAAAGTAATGAAATATTCAGAATAAAATAAAAATAAAAATGTATATGATTTAATGGAACTGAATTAAAAAACAAATAAAAAACAACGGTTAACACAGAAAGAAGCAAAAGCCTATAATATGCAAGTAATAAAATAGTCAAATTAAAATAAAATAAACATAGTTATATGTAATTTAATTGAACTGAAATAAAGAAAATACTAAGCACAAGGGACAAGACAAAATGAAACAAGCTCAGTCATTAAAGAACATTATATAAAGATGACTTTTCCATTGAGACTTAAAACAATCAAAAGTGGGTAGATATGTTGGCAGCCGGGTAGTCCACTGGAGCGGTGCACAAAATTGAAACGCCCGGTTACCATAAAATGTGGATCTCCTAATTTAGTTGTTGAAGGGTCAGTGCTTTCAAATCATTATCAATAGCGTCTAGCCTGTTAATATAACAATTTTTTATTTATGCACATACAAGTACAAATTTCGCAGTGTTTATACTGCCATAGAGACCATTTTTCCAGCCATATTAGGCACTTTACAGGTACTTTTTCATTATCCAGCTTTCCAGTTTTTTTATTTTAATTAATGTATGGAACCTTTTCAAACTGCTGTTACAAAAACCGATTTGGATACAAGGTTAATTGTGCAGTCTTACTATCCGTACACATTATGTACTGACCAGCAGGAGCACTCATGATTGGTTGTCGGTGTGGTAGTATGGTGATGGCAACACTTTATGATAAGGGGGTGGAGAAATAGTGCTTAGGATGTCACAGTTAATGTGAATTATGAGGTACTTAATAATAACTTGGTAATATTTTAAAGATTGTCAGATGACCACACAATTTTGTCCTCCTCTGCATTAATTATCTTGTCAGAATTTGTAAAAATTGTGTACACCCTTACGTATATCACTATTCTACTAAGAATTTTCATCTTGAAAAATTGTGACAAGATCTTCTGATGTGACTGCAATACCATTAAGTTTGTAACTTTCAGACAGTCATGAAGGTCAAATTTGAGATATTATTGGCAAGTTGCTGTATTTTATGGAATCGGATTGATGAGGTTGTTGTGGTAACTATACTGTTGAAGTACATGTCTCTAACAGTAAGACTCATTCTTCATATTTCACAGTGGTAGTCTATCAAGCGGTGACTGGAACCACGACTTGGAGTTGATCGAAGTAAAGTCATTGAAGGTTTGTGCTTTTGATTCACTTAAAGATGGATTTGCAGGATTGTGACTTAACATTTCAATAAAACTTGACAATATTATGTATATACGTGGAACGAAAATGATCTTATTTCTGTGTACAAATCTAACAATTTAAGGAAATTAACAATTTTTGTGTTAGTTTACAAGGTATGTGTATCAATGAAAGGTATCATTTTTGATTTGTTTTGTTTGCACCTTGTTACTGAACTGTGATTTTAATAATGTTATGCAATCTTCAAATAACATAGGCATGACCCTTGTTGCCTGTTATTGTCTGTTTAATATTAAGTATTTTGACTCCTATGGAAAATTTTGATGATTTTGTGATGATCTGATATGATTCAGGGTAGGAGCTACTTTCTGTGCACGTATCATATTTCGGTCCAAAACCAGTCTAAATTCAAATGTTTCTACAAGAACCATAGTCTTTCTTTTTGTAGAGGTCAAAGGGGATATGTGTTTGAAATCGAATGGTCATTACAGCTTTATAATCAAAGAACTGAAAACCTTGTTAGAATGATGACTGTAATTTACATAAAATGGAGATGAACATTATAATTGGTATTTTACAGTAGATTCACCTAGTGTGTGGGGGTGTGGCCATCCTGGTCTTTCTGTGTCAATCAAATGTCATCAGAGGTTATAGAGAGGTCAAATTCTGTAAACATTTCCCTACGTGCTCTCTAGAAGTAAACCAGGATGAACGTGAAATGCAGTAGGGCCACATTAGCTGTCTTGTACTTGTCAAGACCTCTCATAAGGTTAACGGTTCGAGTCACTCCAAGATTAATGTATGTCGTCCAGTTACAGAGTTGTTGATAGATGACAATTCTTAATCATGGACGTTAAAATATGAATCTAAGAGACTGACTTCGGTCAGCTTGTGGCTTTGATAAGCCAATGATGGCTTCTTTGCGAGTTCTTGCTTGCAGTAGGATCTAAAATACATACAAAATAACTTTTGGTGACATGCAGTAGGTAGGTTGTAATCTCATGGTGATTCTACAGAATGCACAGAGGGTCCATTTTGTCAAGGGGGGGGGGGGGATTTGAGTTTTTGGTGGTTTTCCCTGATTGTGCTCCCTCTGTGATTGAACCCTCTGTCGCAACCTCTGGTATGAATCCAGATACCTAATCCAACAACGTAAATTACCTGTGATGGTGGAGCCTGGTACCACCAGATTGTCGCTATTGCAAAGTAAGGTGCAACTTACAACATTACCTCTTCTTTGGTTGGTCCAGGGAAAGTTTTGGCAGACTATGGGGTACAATGCTGGTGTTAAGAAGTACCTTTACCCAGAGGAGGGCCTCTTTCTTATGGAGATGGTAATTATTTATTGTAATTTCAATACCAAAGGCACACCCTATGCCTCTCCCTTTAAGTCTCACCTATATAACAGTAATGTTAATCCTTTTGCCATCAGTTTTTTAGTCCTTGCTGGAGGCAAATGGAATCAATGGTGATGGTGATGGCGTGTGTGTATGTAAATTTGCTTGCAAACACTAACTCAAAAAAGTTGAAGGTTGATAAACTTTATACTTGGTATGTGGATTAATCTTTATTGAGTACAAGAACCCTATTCTTTTCTGTTAAGTTCATTGATCGTAGTTCTTCTCTCCTTAAAACCGACCAGACCTGTACAAGCAAAAAGGGGGTGGGGATGGTGGGGGGGAAACCCAGATAACTTTGAAGTCGTTACTCCTTTTCAGTTATTGAAGTATACTGTGATATGTTATCAGAAAGATTAGATTCCACACATTGTCTGTCTGTCTGTCACAAAGAATTGTGGGGAAGAAACTCTCTTTGATAAAATACCTTCGTTACTCTGTTGGGAGTCTGGCGTCACCCTCTCCCCGTTGTGAATCCTACTTACTTCTAACCCATGAACTGTTTTGTGAGAGCATCTAACCAGAATACTAGAGTAAATGTGCATTATTTATTCATTGTGTAGTCCGTAATCCGACTTATGGTATTAAGCAAAATAAATAATCCATGAGAAAGAAAAAATATTTTTATAACATTTTTAATGTTTCTTTTCTCTTATAGAATGCCTTTGAGATCCGTTACCACAGTGTGCTAAATATGTTTTTCACATTTCAATTTTTTTTCTTCTCTTATAGAATGCCTTTGAGATCCGTTACCACGGTGTGCCTATGTCATTGCAACAAGCATACGAGCTTCTCATTCCAAAAGAGTTTACACTGGAAGAATATCAGGTATTTAGGGGTCTTCTTGAGGGGGGGGGGGGCTAGGGGGTGAGAATTTATTTTCATTCCTTGCCGAATGCAAAAGGATACTATATACTGGTAATGGCATGTGTGCATTGTGATGTCGTCGTTGCACACTGAGAAAAAAAGTAGTTTGTTTTGCTTTATTTTATACTGCCATATTTCAATCTTGCTTTGGATAAATTACAATTTTAACCTGATTGGAAATTTAAGCTAATGATAAGTGAATGAATGTGGTGTATTATTCATTGAAAGTACCAGATAAGATTCAATTATGGAGGAGGGGAAAGTACATGACTCTGTTTGCTCGAAGTTCACATTTGGTAAAAGAAGAAATTAATTTCACATGTCAATATCTCAAAAAATGGGCATGTAGGAATTGGATGCAAATTCCACCACAGTGCTCGGAAGCTTATTTCTCTTTTAACAGTTAAAAATAGCTTTTACCCCTGGACTATCCGTCTCAAGGAGATGAATTATATGAAAAAGAATATTGATATAAAATTTATTTTAATATTCATAAATCCAAAAGTCTCAAAGCCAAAGGATTTTTGGCAGTTCAAAAGAAAGTACCTCATTTTTTTCTCTTTCATTCTTTTTTTTTAACGATGATGAACACTTGTGATACATGTACTGCCACAATGACTATGTAATTTTACACAGTCATTAACATAGCAAGTGCAGACCGAAAAGTCTCCCAGACTTTGGCTTTGAAAAGTATGTCTACAGTGATAACGTCAAATTATTTAATATTACGGACATTACCAAATACTTAAGCTGGAATCTGATGTAATTTTGCAGGATATTCAGTTAGCACAATCGTGGAACACACGGTGATTACTGTCTTAAACACTTACCTTCCTTAAGCACTGTGGATATATAAACAGTCGGCCGGATGGTTACCACGCCTTTATTCATTGCCATTTTACGGGCAGCAGGATTACTGTCAAATGAGACCTTGAGTTCTGTTTTTTTTCTCGTTTCTCTTTGCAGACTTACGCTTATCTAATGCGACTTGGTTACATCGTGACAAGGCACAAACAGTAAGTGTCTCATTATTTATGTTTTGTTTTAAGGGTAACCTCTTTCAATTAAGTATGCGATTGGAAAGGACCAAAGGAATTTTTATGGCTAGATTGGGATTCGAACCAGTGACCTCTGGGTTTCAAGCCTAGCCCTCTCCCAAGTGAGCTATCTAGCCCCAGGACCGCTGGGTTTCAAGCCTAGCCCTCTCCCAAGTGGTGGCATGCAGTTTACTCACAGAATGATCAACTTTGGAAGAATCCGCTTGTAATAGAACTGCCCCAACACCTACATGACATGCAGTTATTAATAACTTGAACGTAAATGGCTGCTGAAAATCTGGTGCTGCCAACACAGGTTAACTTGTAAAACTTTGTTTTCAAGTTTTCAAAGGCCTCTTGACAACTTTTGGAACAACTAAATTTTACTAAAATTTTCCCCAAAAGATTTGTGAGTGGACATGCAATGATTACAAAAGTAGGACAAACCTTCCAGTAAAAGCCAGTCATGCCCCAAATCTCATGAGTTCTTACTTATTGGCACAGGCAACTCCTCAATAACACACACCTTTGCAGCTTTTGGCAAAACCTTCCCTTGACCTACCACGTGACCGATGTATTTGACGCAAGTTTAACCTATCTCACTTTAGCAAATTTATGGTTAGGTTTGCTTCCGCAAGTCGCTCAAAGAATGCTCTCGTTCTCTCTAGGTGTGTTTGCCAGTCATCTGCATAAATTATGACATCATCGGTATACATCCCACACCTTTTAGATCGTCCAAACTTTGACAATTTTTTCATTAACCTGTAAATGTTCTGGGTGCATTTGTCCTACCAAAATGCATAACATTAAAAGACCATACACCATCAGGCATTACAAATGAAGATATCTATTTAGCTCTTTGAGGTAATGGCACTTGCCACTACCCCATTAAAAGGTCGTATTTACTGACACAATTGGCATTGCCGATGCGATCGATACAATCGTCTCGGCGAGGAAACGGATGTGGATCTGTTACTGAATTAACTTTTGTATAGTCAACACACAACCTTTGAGACCCGTCCTCCTAAGGAACCAACTGAATAGGTGATCTCATGGGCTCCGACTGCTTGGAATGATTTCTTTTTCTAACATGTACTTTATTTCCTTCCTCACAACTTCACACTTTGCCGGAGTAAGTCTGTAAGGGTGCTGCTCAATCGGCTAAGAACCATCTCCATGGTGATATAATACATTTGTTCTCCCAAGAGTAAGTTTGAAAAGACTGTGAAACAATTTCATTTGATGTGTAGAAGTACCACATTGAGTACCAGAAGCTTATGGTTTTGGTGGAGGTCAAAGGTCATATGGTCACCAGGTGTCAAATTGTGAAAATCTTGTAAACATGATATCTCAAGAAGGGAAGGTCGGACTAATTTCATATTTGATGTGTAGAAGTACCACATTGAGTACAAGAAGCCTATTGTTGTTGCTGGAGGTCAAAGGTCATATGGGGTCACAAGGGGTCAAATATTGCTGGTTATTTGCCATAAATAGGGAAAAACCTGTGAACTACCCTTTTAACAGTGAAGGAAAACATTACTTGTAAAATGCATAAAAACATTTTAAAAATTAAAATTTAGCCAGTATTAAGTATGGACGAACATTGATGGTATAGCATATTTAAGATATAAGGGCTTGGCTACCTATTATCTCTTGTTCCCTCCCTTTCAGGTGTGATGTGACCGAGTACGAACAGCGCATCAAACTCTATCAACAAAACAGCAGCCGGCAAAAACGTGCATGTAAGAAGGTGCAAGTCTGGTTCGACCAAATGACCAAGAAGATCAAGGTGCCGAATAACAGCGACAGCGGCGATCTGACCGACGAGTCCTATTACAGTAGTTCCAGCGGTAACGGTTTCTCGGTGAACTCTGCCGGTGACCTCAACACGAAGGTCAAGCAGGCGCTGCAGGACTTGGAAGAGAAGTGTCCGAGCGGAGAGGCCGAAGACGGCTCCAACGACAACAGCTCTTTTTATTCCGACGGACCCATCTCTCAACTCTCCGCCGAGAACTTGGAGAGGGTCGACTCGGACTTCAATTATTCCGTCGTCAATCTGCTGGACTACCATCAGAAGCACTGCAGCTCCGGCAGTGAGTTCGCGAGTAAGATCGTGAAGAGAAAACATTCGTCTTGGTACATCACCAAGGCCAACGGCAGTTCCAGCGGGAGCAGCATGATCCAGCAGGGAACGAAGCTTGCCAAAGTGAGGAGGAGAGAGTCTTGGGATTTGTCCAAGGGACTCGGATGGAGCCAGGAACGACAGAACTTGCCAGACCACATGACAGAGGAAGAAGCTACTACTACCTTGACGAAGAAAGAGGACAAGGGGAAGACGAAGCTGCAGAGCTCCGACTTAGGCACCTCCGATCCATCGCTCTGCGAGTCATCCATAAACATTGACGAATTTCTGCTCACGGTCGTCAATCAGATCACGGACGTGAAGGACCGCCGGCAAAAGAGTAACAATATTATAAGCCGCCCGTATTCGAATTGGAACTTCACTACAATTCACATTCCAGATATGGGATGCAGGCCCTTTGACACAAAGTTGATGGACTTACCCATGAAGGGGGCTCCTCCTCCTCCTTCAAAGGTGAAGAAGGTTGAAAAAATATCAGGAAAGTATCGAGGAGGAGGAGGAAAAGGGGACGACGGATCAATCACCAGCCACAACGAATTGACATCCGGGTTTCACACTTCGGATTCGGCCCCCGAACAGTCTCTTTCTTACATGCTGGACAAGGGGAGTATGCTCTTGAACAACCGACTGGTCGCACCGTCCAACTGGATGGAGTATAAGGAGATGATGAATAACCCAGAGGGAGACTTGGGCGAATTGCTCACCTCTCCCGTCGGTCACCTCTGGAATGGAGAAGTCAAGCCATTGGTGAAGCCTTCCGATGCTGTTAATAGTGGTAAGTGATTCATAGATTCATGGTTTTATAGTCCTTATGAAAGTTATAATAAAACGTATAAGATTTAACAGTACTTCATAACCATACAGGCTGTATGAAATACTGTTAAATGGTACCTTTTTACCCCTACTATGGAGTAAGTATTAAAATTCAGAATGTATAGTAACATATGCAATTTTTGTAACACATGGAACAAGTAAACATATGGAATAAGCAAAACACATGGAATACAAACAGATTGATCACTATTGGCATAATTTATATAGACTTTAGACCACCAAAATAGCCCCAGAAATGATGAGTAGCACATGATATGGCTATTCTGCCTGCAGTGCGTAGCTATTACTTATTTATAGTATGACTATTACAGATACGTCCAATAGCATTCATACAAGCCCGTCTCTCAGTAGCACATGATATGGCTATTCTGCCTGCAGTGCGTGGCTATTACTTATTTATAGTATGACTATCACAGATACGTCCAATAGCATTCATACAAGCCCGTCTCTCAGTAGCACATGATATGGCTATTCTGCCTGCATTGAGTGGCTATTACTTATCTATAGTATGACTATTACAGATACGTCCAATAGCATTCATACAAGCCTGTCTCTCAGTAGCATATGATATGCCTATTCTGCCTGCAATGAGTGGCTATTACTTATCTATAGTATGACTATTACAGATACGTCCAATAGCATTCATACAAGCCTGTCTCTCAGTAGCATATATGATATGGATATTCTGCCTGCAATGAGTGGCTATTACTTATCTAAAGTATGACTATTACAGATACGTCCAATAGCATTCATACAAGCCTGTCTCTCAGTAGCATATGATCTGGCTATTCTGCCTGCAATGAGTGGCTATTACTTATCTATAGTATGACTATTACAGATACGTCCAATAGCATTCATACAAGCCTGTCTCTCAGTAGCATATGATATGCCTCTTCTGCCTACATTGAGTGGCTATTACTTATCTATAGTATGACTATTACAGATATGTTCAATAGCATTCATACAAACCTGTCTCTCAGTAGCATATGATCTGGCTATTCTGCCTGCAGTGCTTGGCTATTACTTATCTAAAGTATGACTATTACAGATACGTCCAATAGCATTCATACAAGCCTGTCTCTCAATAGCATATGATATGCCTATTCTGCCTGCAATGAGTGGCTACCACACTTGTATAGTTTGACTATTACCAACCGACATGATATCATGTTTTTTATTCTACAGAAGCCTTGTTGCAAAAATTACAAGTTATACAATCTGCAGAAGTGAAAGAGATGTCACGGTGAGAACATTTCTGCAAGTTTATAAGTAAATGTTCAGATCATTAAAGGGAGTGCAAGTGTCACAAGTGAAAGATTCCACAATGATAACCTTTGTTTGTGTCATTATATACAACAGTAAGTAAAACTTCTCTTCGAAACTTCCCGAGCGAAGCTGTTCAATTGATTCCTCCAGAAAGCAGTCCAAATTAATGCACTCAAAATATTGAATGTGTAGTATCATGAAGTTAATTAATATCATGTAACGCTGTTACTGTAAAGTTGTGATGCAATGGGAGTTCTGTGTAGACGGTGTGGAACCATTGTGGTAGTTTAAATCCCCTTGCAATTATATAGGGGTTATCTCTCCTGGCATTAAGTAAACCAGTTGTAATTGTTGGCAGTTTATGGCTTTTGGGGCTGCTCCTATGGATCGGCATGTGGTATCAGGATTATCCTGGGATTGTGATGTAACACGTGATATTTTCTAGGGATACTCATGTGATCACATTCATCTCTGTAAAGGAGTACAATTGTTTGGGGATGGTATGAATGCACTGTAGTATTTGTGTATTATGTCTTAAGCTAAGTTGTAAGTAAGGTAAATTCATCATTTGTATACATGTGGTATTTCCACGTATTGTTAAGGGATTTATATAAAATGCATTACCTGGGAGGGACTGGCCAGTCTACTCTGGTTGCTGTTGGACGAAACACTCTTGATGGTAGGCTTCAGGGCCACATAGCCTCAAGTTTGTACCACATACCCAGTACAAGACACTTAACCTTACTGTAAGAAGTTTTCTTTTCAATATATCGCTGTCTGGATTTATTTTGTGTTCATCTTCATTCTCTGGCCAATTACAATACTACATCTTAGGCCAAAAACCCTAATCGGCTGGTCGGCGCTACTCACAGAGGAAAGTGTTACAATATATATATATGTATAAACACATATATATGTTCACATATATATATATATATATATGTATATTTATATAGAGCGAGACAATTCTGTGGTTGAAGTGGTTGCTGTTAATAACCTGAAAAGAACTAAGCAGTATCAAAATTAAATGTGATTGTATCCAACGTCATCCTCTTACAGGTCACATGTTCCTCTGTGTAAAGATGTGAAGATTGCCTTTGATGTTCATCTACCAGACAGTTCCTTCAAGAAGACTTGTCCGGGCAAACCAGCCTTTCACATCGTGGTATTTAGGTGAGTTCTACTTGGAAACAAGCTGTCTCAGAAATCTTTTCAGAAAGAAGATTGAATCTCTTTATAATGTACTTTCATGGTAAGATTGCAGGTAGTCATTCCTTTGAAGCTTTAGTTTTGAGTTGATCACTGCCTCAATTTGTTTGTTTACCCATACAGAGTGGCTAAAGGGAGCAACAAAAATATTAACAGGAAGTGTGATTATGTTTCTTCCTTTCTTAATTAAAACTAGCTTCAAAGCTTACTCCTTTTCTTTTGTATTTTTTATTCTTCTTGTCAGTATCCATGATCCTCTTCCGGACTACAGCACTCAGATGAGCATCCTCCAACATACAGGCCTGGTACCGTTACTATTTGCCATCGTAGAGAGCGCCGACGTGACGTTTTGTTGCTTCAGAGATGTTCAAGTACCTATAGATTACAGTTAATGATGGGTGGGAGTAGTGGTTTTTACTTGTGAAAGCTTGCATCTTTACGTAGCAGACTTGTGGTAGGAGTACAGGAGTACAACTAGTGTGAGTACCACTATGAGGCTCTGAACATGAGTACAAGTAGACCTTTCATTGGTATGAGTACCACTACAAAGCTCTTAACAGGAGAACAAGTAGACCTTTCATTTGTATGAGTACCACTACAAGGCTCTTAACAGGAGTACAAGTAGAACTTGCATTTGTATGAGTACCACTACAAGGCTCTTAACAGGAGTACAAGTAGACCTTTCATTGGTATGAGTACCACTACAAGGCTCTTAACAGGAGTACAAGTAGACCTTTCATTGGTATGAGTACCACTACAAGGCTCTTAACAGGAGTACAAGTAGAACTTTCATTGGTATGAGTACCACTACAAGGCTCTTAATATGAGTACAATTAGAACTTTCATTGGTATGAGTACCACTACAAGGCTCTAAACAGGAGTGCAAGTAGACCTTTCATTGGTATGAGTACCACTACAAGGCTCTCAACAGGAGTACAAGTAGAACTTTCATTGGTATGAGTACCACTACAAGGCTCTGAACAGGAGTACAAGTAGAACATGCATTGGTAAGAGTACCTCTACAAGGCTCTTAACAGGAGTACAAGTAGACCTTTCATTGGTATGAGTACCACTACAAGGCTCTTAACAGGAGTACTAGTATAACTTTCATTGGTATGAGTACCACTACAAGGCTCTTAACAGGAGTACAAGTAGACCTTTCATTGGTATGAGTACCACTACAAGGCTCTTAACAGGAGTACAAGTAGACCTTTCATTGGTATGAGTACCACTACAAGGCTCTTAACAGGGGAACAGATGATTATCGAGTTTGAAGTAGAGAGTTTAAGCGAATTTTTACCACATTGAGGCTGCTAAAATTTGTACGTTCTGACAAGAGCTGTTTCAATATGTATGTACATTTCCTGTAGATTTTTCAGACCGTGGCAACTAACTTGAAGCACGCAAATTTCTTAATTGCACTTGTTTTTTTGTATGATAAATGTTGAAAGCTGGCACATCTTTGTAAGCATATTTCCATTTACAAATGTTGCAAAATATCAAACATTCCACTTCCTAACTTCACTAAAAGGAAAATCAAGGCGCATGGGTCATTAATCCATGTGAATGAAGTTTGCTGCTGGTAATAAAACAGCAGCTTACCCAATCAGCTGAGGAATAAAAATTGTCCCAGTTGGGGAGACATCACGTTTTTGAGTCTTCCTTTTACGTGTGTTAGAAAAAAGACTTGGGCAAGTCCGAAAAGAAGATGGACGTGATTCATTTGTGCTTTTCCTTAATCGGGTGCGATTTGCAAATTGAACTTGTCAGCATCGTGTTCTTTCACATATATGTGGAGACATGACAGATCACTGAACCATAAATGATTAAATATTCAACGTTTTTTTCTGTATTTTTCAGTAATTTCTTTTTCTTGTGAATTAGTGTTTCTAAGAGCTGGTATCTGATTTAGTGCTAAAAAAAGAAGAATTTTTTTTTTCTGTATATTAAAGGAAATATTTAAAAAAAAAAAAAACATTTTTGTGAATTCAGAAATGAAAGTGTTTGTTTTCATTTTTTATTTGTTTATTAACTATGATGATTATGAGAGGAAAGATGTATCAATTAAAAAAAAAGGATGACCTAAAAGTAACTTTGGTTATATTAAATGATATGACCCAAAATGCGTAAAGTTGATGAACATTATATTTGGTATGCGGATGCACCTTCTAGAGTAGAAGAAACTCACATTTTTCTGTTGAGGTGGAAGGTCAGCAGAGGGTCAAAGTCTGAAAACCTTTTGAAACATGTTAACTTATTATGTGGAGGTCAAATGTCAACAGAGGTCAAAGTCTGAAAACCTTGTAAGCTCTTAAACTCAAGCCATTTCTTTGATGAATGACTTCTATGTCACTAACTCACATGATTTGACCATTGCTCTTTTAAGTGGCTGGGAGGGTTTACCACTTCCACTAATGACTGTTATATGTCATCAGCTTTGAGAAAGGTAATACCTTTGAAGTGATGAAGTTATCTGGAACTCTTTTTCGGATGTCCTGGTACTTGACTTTAGGACACATTTCCCTCGGTTGCTCTAGCAATCAAGTGATTCCATATTCAGTATACACTTATAAGGCAAGGAATAACTAAGCCTGCTGGCTTTCTGGTTAGAACGCACACATAAACTTTGTTTCTTCCCAAAAGTGAAACGAATCGACAATAAATTTGGCTTGTGTCATAAAAGTGCTGTCGGCAATAGTCGGTCAAGAACGCATGAAAACTCTGTGATCATTTCCGGTTAGCTATCCCAGTCACTTCATGCCAAAATAATTATTTAATTTATACAATTCTTTGTTTTATTAATTTCGTTTCATTGAGAATATCCGTTGCCCTTGTGGAATTCTAGACTCTCAGGTCTCAATACTTATTTCTTACTTCCGATCATTCCTTTTGTAAATTAAAACTCCCATTTTCTGTCCATTTTCGGTGAAAGCAAACTTCATGGTATTGAAGACGGTTTACAGAACTTTGCTGGACTTTCACAGCTAACAATTAGAGCCTACATATTTTAATTTTGTAAAAAAAATCAGCACTATAATATAATACATTTTGTTTTCACACACGATTGGTCTTACATTGAATATCTTTTGGATGCTACAAATTTATAAAAGATTGTAGTCTTTGGCGCAGCGAATTTTCAGCATATGAGGGATGGGAGGGGGGGGGGTCGGGGTAAGAGAAATTGAAATCAATTAAGTGGAGTGAAATACATAAAGTAAGATATGAGCGCTGAGCTAAAATATCATTTAAATTGAGTGTTTAAAGTTGGTATGCCTTGACCACATCAACCATTGATATAGTTTTAGGGTCGTATAGCTCCCCTATTGGGGCTGGGGGAGGGGAGAGACAACGCCTGGGAATACTATACTCTTAATTCAGCCGTCCCCATAGTTTTATGGCCCGCATCAGACCCCAACACTTCATAATCGATGCTCAGCATGCAATAAATGGTAAGTTAATTCAGTGGATCATTTGGACTATGGAGTGGACATTAAAACAATTACAGGTATTCTCGCACAATTCGGTCTTACTTTGATGACGTCACACTTTAATAATACAATAATTCACATGTATTGAAACCACGATGTTAATGTATATATACATTTGTTGTAAAATTTCGTGATTGAAATCGACTTAAAAAAATACAATCTTCTGCATGAACCACGATATTAAAGTATATATTTATATATATACATTCGTTATAAAATGTGATTGAAATCGACTTAAAGGCATTGAAGACTCGCCCCAAACCGCGTGCGGCCATCTGAAAAAGTTATCTTTCTGTTGCTTGTAAGTGACGTTTTGTTCGTGTCGCTACAAAATGCAGACAGTAATGAAACGTGATACCTTGTTACCTTTAGCTGGACCTGAGATGTCCATCGCTGTATCGTTTATACACTGTGCTGTGAGTATTGACCGCAGCTGTATGTAATGACTGTATACTAGTGTCTAATTACCGACGGTAGCAAGCTGTGTGTGTATTTTCTGGGATCGATGGTGGTGTCTAAAACTTCTGTTACACCTCATTCTAAACTAGGTCAGATTACCGGCATTAGAACGTTTCTTTTTGCGCGAGTCTTCACACCCTTTAAAAAAATATAATTCTTCAGCATATCCATTTTTCGCGTTAATGTTCAGTTGCCAATTATTGGTGTATTACACGTATATCAGCCGCAATTAGAAAGGCTTTGTCATTTACGAACGTGGCTTTTATCACAGTAATCCATCACCCTGTCAGCCTTCAAATTTTGACAAGAAAGAAGTCTTGAGCGATTGGAGATGTCCAGACGATAATTAATCGACATATATACTGTCAATATTAGAACATCTGTTCTCTTTTACATAGTGAAGTTGAAGTGAAGCCCTGGGAGAGATGATGGCGCAAATTGCCCTTGAGTAGGTCGTAAGCACATCATAATGCAAAAGGGTGTCTGTTTCTTTCGTGTTTTTTTCTAAAGTCATAATGGAGATA
>JAIPMN010041373.1:0-10058 GCA_020650975.1 Apostichopus californicus
ATCAGATAAAGACCTACCGATGTTGGTCTGATGGGATACTGAACAAGAGATAGAACATTGTCAAAGGAGAGAGCCAGAGGTCGAGGAGGGGAACATGTCTTGCGAGGATCGTTGCAACATCTCACATTCGTAAGGTCCAAGGCCTGATGTCAGAAAATGAATGAGTGAGTGAGTGAGTGAGTGAGTGAGTGAGTGAGTGAGTGAGTGAGTGAGTGAGTGAGTGAGTGAGTGAGTGAGTGAGTGAGTGAGTGAGTGAGTGAGTGAGAGAGTGAGTGAGTGAGTAAGTGAGAGAGTGAAAGAATGAAGTGAATAGAACAATCGATACATGTATGGATGAATGGAAGGAAGGATGGATGGATGTATCTATAAATGAACGCACAGACCGATGAATGAACGGGGGAAGCAATGAAAAAAATAAAGTAATGGCCTCAGTGATATCAGAAAATGAATGAATGAATGAATGAATGAGTGAGTCTGTAAATCAGTGAGTAAAGAAGTGAGTGAATAAATGAATGAATGACGTGAATACAAGGATAGATGGATATATGGACGAAGAGAAGAAGGATGGATGAATAAATGAACAGACAAACGAACGAACGTTATTAACGTTATAACAGTGGCGGCGGAAGCCAATAATTTTAGGGGGGGACAGATATCGAAGTCACTATTAAGCGTAGCGCCACCATCGGTTGACGCGGAGCGTACTAAAAAAATTTGGGTAAAATAGACCCCTCAGATCGCAGGAAATCGCTATTTCCGACCCCGAATAGTGTTTTCGTGCACTAAATATTTTGATGTCTTAGGGTCTAAAAATTTACAGATTTAATAAAATATTAGCTTGCGTACAAATATATTTATGATCGTTTTTCAGCCATGCAGTGTAGATAACACTTAGCGGCGAACACTTCGCAAAATAGTGTTGATTCTCTGCTGAACAGCTAACATACATAGCAGTGATTATTGACTGAGTCATTTGGCTGTCACTTAAATTGGCATATGAGTTTATTCCAGTCGCAGTCTCACTATTCATCTAGAAGTCAGGAAACTAGCAATACAGCCACTACTTGTAGGGGGGGGGGGCGGATATCGAAGTCACTATCTAAGCGTAGCGCCCCCATCGGTTGGCGCGGAGCGTATACTAAAAAAATTTGGGTAAAATAGACCCCTCAGATCGCAGGAAATCGCTATTTCCGACCCCTAATAGTGTATTCGTGCACTAAATATTTTGATGTCTTAGGGTCTAAAAATTTACAGATTTAATAAAATATTAACTTGCGTACAAATATATTTATGATCGTTTTTCAGCCATGCAGTGTAGATTACACTTAGCGGCGAACACTTCGCAAAATAGTGTTGATTCTCTGCTGAACAGCTAACATACATAGCAGTGATTATTGACTGAGTCATTTGGCTGTCATTTAAATTGGCATTTGCGTTTAGTCCAGTCGCAGTCTCACTATTCATCTAGAAGTCAGGAAACTAGCAATACAGCCACTACTTGTATTTTCCAAATATACTGACTCGTGTTCCTTCTTTTTGACGAAGTTTGTGATCTATTTTCCGATATTTCCTCACATCGCGTTGATGGTTCGACGTGTTTGGTTTTAATTTTGATTTGGTTTGATTTTTTAGGGGGGACGTCCCCCTCACTCAAAAATTAGGGGGGGACGTGTCCCCCCCGACCCCCCCGCTTCCGCCGCCTATGGTTCCACCCACTCACACACCCACACGACAAGCCTCACAAAGCCCCTACCATCCCAACCATTCACCCTTGTTTCTCATCCATCTTACAGTTATCTATGTCGATAAAGACATTCTTGTTTAGAACATCGTAACACAGCTTTGGTACGCTGCTGGAATCATTTCTTGTTCTGTGTTGCTATATAAGTGCACCTCCGCATTTGAAAATCCAGAAAGTCGATATGAAGTTAAACAAACGTCTTAGCCAATTTATGAAGCAAAACATTTTACGCCAGTGTTGCCAAAATCTTCAAAATTATAAGGATTAAACTTAGGCCTAATTATGAAAATAAAATGAGTCATAGACGTTTTTACTCAGTTCATACAGCCTAGTGAATTTAAGGCCAGATTTTTTTTCTCTTTCAACAATTATATACCAAACATTGGTAGAATTTTAATCGTTATGAAATCTTTCTCCTTGTTGTACTTCGAGCATTAACAATGCGATCACGTGACTAGTTTGCATGCTCATTCTCACGAAGATATATTTGTCAACGTATCCTGTGACAGCTAGATAGTCTCACAGTACAAACAAAACGTTATACGTGCACACATAGAGATTCGAAACGAACTGACCGTTCGTGGTGGTATTGTTGATAATATGTGTTTATCTATTATAGTTTAAATAGTTATAAGCTGAATTACACATTGACTGACATTTGCCGAATCAACGTATGCTTTTAGATTTTATCGAATCATAACCTTTCACATTGACATGAGAATTAATTTGCAAATCCACTGACAGAATTTGTGGTAGTGCACGTCTTAAAAACTCGAAACGTTTGCGATTAAAATGGAAGGGTTTGACCTATACTTATATTACAATGCAAAGTTTGAGCAGATATCTCTATAAAACTTAATCTCGACGCATGGTGATTAGATTCTTGGAGAGAGAACTGTTACAGAAGAATTCATGGAGCTGGGGGTAATAGAGGCAACCGTCAGAGGACATTCATGGAGCTGAGGGTAACAGAGGCAACAGTCTGAGGACGTAAATGGAGCTGGGGGTAATAGAGGTAACAGTCAGAAGACATTCATGGAGCTGGGGGTAATAGAGGCAACAGTCTGAGGACGTAAATGGAGCTGAGGGTAATAGAGGTAACAGTCAGAGGACATTAATGGAGCTGAGGGTAATAAAGAGGTAACAGTCAGAGGACATCCATGGAGCTGGGGTTAATAGAGGCAACAGTCAGAAGACATCCATGGAGCTGGGGGGAAAAGAGGCAACAGTCAGAGGACATTCATGGAGCTGGGGGTAATGTAGAGGTAACAGTCAGAGGGCATTCATGGAGCTGGGGGCAATGTAGAGGTAACAGTCAGAGGGCATTCATGGAGCTGGGGGTAATGTAGAGGTAACAGTCAGAGGACATTCATGGAGCTGGGGGTAATATAGAGGCAACAGTCAGAGGACATTCATGGAGCTGGGGGTAATATAGAGGTAACAGTCAGAGGACGTAAATGGAGCTGAGGGTAATAGAGGTAACAGTCAGAGGGCATTCATGGAGCTGGGGGTAATATAGAGGCAACAGTCAGAGGACATTCATGGAGCTGGGGGCAATATAGAGGCAACAGTCAGAGGACATTCATGGAGCTGGGGGAAATAGAGGCAACATTCAGAGGACATTCATGGAGCTGGGGGTAATGTAGAGGTAACAGTCAGAGGACATTCATGGAGCTGGGGGTAATATAGAGGCAACATTCAGAAGACATTCATGGAGCTGGGGGAAATAGAGGCAACATTCAGAGGATTGGATTTTGTTATGCATGCAACGTATTAGTACGTTTGGCGGACGCTTGTAAAGAAGTACGTTTGTTGGAGGCTTCCAAACAGAATTCGCCTATAAAGAGATCATAAACACACTCTCGATGGATTTAGATTGGATTCATTTACACAGGATCACGTCACTCTGTACGAAACAATTCTGGAAAAGTGTAATAACCTTTCATTTGGACGTTTTGTACCAAACAATGCCACACCCCCTAATTGCAACTAGTACAACTGTATACTTGTATACAAACACGTGTCATTATAGTTATGAAGGATAAAGTTAGTTGTTCATATTCAATGGAGGGGTCTTTGTTACTGCAACCCTTTTGAAGTTATTTCGGTCATGGAGAAGCCAGTTCTGCGTTTGGTCCTTTAACGTAGACCAAAGCTATGCTATATTGTGTAATGTTTATAAAACTGTACTCTAGCTAGCATGTGCCTGCAAAACAAACGAAGAAATGATGACCAAATCCATTAGAACCAAGCTGTAAATCACGGTGGAATACTCCTATTAGAGTCTATATCAATCAGGAAAAGTGCCAAACTGCAGTAGGAAAACATCTTTTTTATACGTGATCTGGTTTTTTTGTGGCTAGCATGCTGAAGAGCATTGTGGTGCAAACATTGGGTCAATTGAGGCAATTTTAGACCCATTTAGGCCTCCCAGGAGCAGCGTTCAAAAGGTGTTTACTACTGAGTGAAAAAGTTTGTTTACAGGTGACGCAAATTTCAGGCTCGGATAGCAAAAAATCTGCACGGTCATGATACGGAAAATTGATGGTGCCATAATTGGCCAACTTGTCAGCTATTCGGTGATGGGAAGCGTTTAGCTAGTGAGAACTTCTATCTAGACTTGGAGACCACCTTACTTTTGTGTTTTAGTGTGTAAGTCAAAATTACGCCTGTTTCGGACGCTGATTGGTCAAATTGAACAACATGTTAACGTTTCTGTATCGTCGTCCTATAGTTAGCGAAATTTTACGAAAATACGGTGGTTTGCAGTTGCACCGAATGCCTAATGGACGATTAATCTAACGAATACATGTTATGTAGGCCTATAGTCTATCATTGCAAATGTAACACCCTCCGGTCTATTAAAAACTGCTTGGTCGATTTCCTGGCCCTGGTTTATCATCATCCAAAACACGAAATATATGCCATACAAGGCCATACTATATAATGCCATGCCACAATAATAACGTTACAAGTGCCTATGTTGCAAGAACTGAAGTATTACAGATAACGCGGGGTCGTTGCGGATAAATAAGATTAACATTTGTTGCTTGCAACTTTTTGCAGGATATTGTTAACTCAAATGCGTTCAAATGTTACCTGTCTTGTTCAATTCGAGAAAAACAAGCCAAAGTAGAGAATTTCACGTCTTGTTTTGAAGAAGAATGCTACTCAAGGAGATCTATTTTATTTACGTGTGCAGAATTAACTGTTCGCCGCAATAATTCTTTGCAAATCTGAGTATGAATTTTTTCCTGCGTAGCCAGCCTGTGAATTTGAGATTGCTATGAAGAGTGTATGTTCAGCTGGCATTCACCAACCAGCCATGTAGATGATGGAGCGTGCTAGTAATCCCCCCAAAAATATGTTCACTAGCAAATCTGCTAAGTTACTGTAACTTACTTCCAGCAAATCATATGAAGACTGGGAAAGAAAAGAAACATTGCCATCCGAGAATCTTATCGAAATGAGCCATGACGTCATCAGGAACTGATAAATCCAAATCCTATGAGTAATCAAAGTACTAGATGGACATTTTAAAAAGCATTTTGTGTATCAAGATAGCTGCCTTGAATGAGCATGAATAGAAGCCGTATAGTGACGTCACAATTGGCACATTATAATTCAATGATTCAGTCAAATACCGTACTTAAATAACATTTCGGGATATATATAATATTTCGTTGACAGTGCGATGTTAACCTGATTCGTGTTTATCGCGTATTTTTGGATATCTCTAGATGTTCACGCCGGTTCAGCTTGGCATCAAACGCTTATGTTATAAGTGTTATCGTGTCACCTTGTCGGTGTTACGTCACGGGAAGTATCCAAAGTTACTTTAGATTGGAATAGATACTATATACACGGTCTCGGTCAAACCATGGAGCTATTATAGCTCCATGGTAAACGTTGAACAGCGGTCGTTTGCTTACACTACCTTTTTCTTTCACTTTATTATGATTTGTGTAATGTTGCCCCAATTTCTTATTATATTTAGTTCATCTCTGATATTTTTTAGGCATTAGAAACTTGTTTTATTGAGTCTCCATGTCAATGTCAAGTACAGTAAAAGAGAACTTCTCACTTACGTTTATTTTGTCAGCTTAATTCAGTAACATATGGTACGATGCTGTCCGTCCGTGTATATGTATATTCATCTAATTTTGAGCCAAGTATCACCCCGTGCGTGCACCTCCGCAACAACCATTAATGCAACGTTCACTTGTTTTCATCAGTCATCGCTTACTAAACATATATAACATAACTGTAACACACTGTGAGTAAGCATCCGGTCACCGGATAATATTCAGTGCTTAAAAAGCTATCCAACAAGGGGAACACTAGACATTAATATTACGTTCTGATAAAGCTCGTTTCCGGGATGTCGGAGCCCATTTTACAAGGGAATCTGTGCAGTGGCTCCTGGTTTTTACAATGTTCGCCCCACCCTTTGACAATGGCAATTAATACGGTAGCTTGTTTGAGCCAGATTATGAACAAACTGTGACCCCCTCCCCCTCCCCCACCCCACTAAAGTTTGTAACTATTCAGATCTATGAATGTTCAAGCTTGTTTTGTGTTAGCTAGCTGTAACTCAAACACAAACCAAAGCCATTACAATCATTTATCATATCTTCAATGTTGAGCCAGATGCAAAAGTCTTTCCTAAAAATTGCCTCAGTTATTGCGACCTATTAAAATTGCGTCTAGTATTAAAAAATGATGCACCTTTCAACATCGTACACATGCGGTTTTGTTATTCTGGAATGATTCTGATGTAGAATTCCTTCTTACAAATTCTCTCAGTTATAACCAGAACCTTTATTAAAAATGCGTCAGTTATTAAAAATGAAAAATGCCAAAATCTTATTACATAATGCCGCAACCCTTTTTTCTGTTTATTCCAAATTATTCTGTTTATTACCAATGCGTCAGTTATTACAAAGTGCCACAACAGTTATTACAAATTGCGTCGGTTATTACAAAGTTACCATTATTTCACTTTATCTACATCATCTTGGGACATTACTGATGAAGTTCAATGTATCTATAATAATCATATTCAGGCCCTATAGCAGAGTGCAGTGTATATGGAAAGGTGTTCTGTTATCATCAATATAAGCAATGAGTATACAAGTTAATACAATCGAAACAGTACCACGATATGGGCCTGTACATTCGTGCTATACATATACTTACCGTTCAATGTGTACATCAACCGTTAGACTCTTTTACCTTGCTGTCGGTGGGTCTTCCTCTATATAAAGTATAGGATGTAATCTCTAAAAGTGATATGAGAAGCAGTCAAATTGTTTTCTAACCCGTTTTGACCAAATCTCCCGCATTCATAAGGATTCCGCGAGCGCTATAACAAAGTATAAAGTTGCAGTGACAAGTTGAAGCCGTGAAGTAGCTACTAAAAGACACGGACTTTGATCTTTACCCAGGCAAATGGATATGACGTTAGTTGTCTTATCAATATACCAGGGAGCTGATAACTAGCAGACCGTCGGGGATCACTCATGCAGATCCATAAGATTACACATAATTAACAAATTTAAAATTATCACTCACCAGTTCGTCTAGCACAGCAATAATAAACTCCGGTCCACTGCGTCGGTCCGTTGTGAATGAACTTAATAGAAAATACAGGATCCATCTATAATATGATTAAAGTATATTGAGATTCTTCACAAAATACGAAAAGTTTGTACAACGAAATAAAGGAATGAAGTTCCATTAAAATAAACCGATAGCGGTCGGATAGGAACGTTTCCTAACTCGATGAGAATTATCCGCTCTAAAGTAATAATTAGGTGATTAATGTAGGCGATTAACGTCATTGGTAGCTCATCGTGTTGAGCGGTCGAATTCGAAAGTCGAAGTGGTGTAAAGTCCGAACTAGCGATACTACAAGGGTAGTTGAGGGCGCTATCAATTGACGGAAACCAGAGCCGTATCGGCTCTGACGGAAACAGTAATCGTATCAAATTACGCCGCTTCACACACACATACACGCACACACATGGCTAAAAGTCAGCCTAAAATTTATATTTATACCTTCCCATAATATGCCTCACTCTTCAAACTGAGAGAAGGCATCGGTTTTGGTACTACCAAATTATTATCTTTCAGTATGATCAATTTGAGTTTAATTTCTATTTACCAAATATATAAGATCAAAATAAAATAAAATAAAACTGTTAACAATCTGATTATCCACTATAGAGGGCCTGTGTAAGAGAATGGGTAAAAATAAGTTGGCATGACGTTTCGATCCTAGCAGAGGCTAAATGACACATATATAAGATGGAAGTTCTACGATGCTGTAGGCCTATCCAGTATCTGCTTGGACCCGGCAACACCAATTATATACAAATTAGGCACATCCCATTGCTGGATTCGAACTCCTGACAAATCCAGCAATCGGCAGCTAAGGTACCGTGCACCCTTTATATTACATATATAACCATTCCTTATAACTATAGGTTAAAAACGTGGTGTGTACAGTGTAAACAACTCACATATAGTATAAGCACCTTCTTGCACTGATAACTTTGTAGAACGTTAAAGTTTTATTGAACTGTTTGTTTTCGCATAAAGAAGCCAGTAGGCCTATACGTGCATGCTGAGTGGAAGGGGGAAAGAGTTAGAAAGGTCCACGGTTACTGCAAACATTAATCGTAGATTAGCTTTATGAACACCGAGATCAGTGACACGTTCAAGGTGTGATACCATAGCAACTGCAGGTGTTTTGTTTCTATTTACATAAGGGAGGGGCGAATGCAAGGGACACCGTGCTCACTTGCAGCTATTTTCTTTTTGTCTCACTTTTATGTTTTTGTTAAGCAAACAACAATTTTATAAAAAGTGGAGACAATTCTAGCACACAGGCTGACAGCGCGGATATTCCATGCTTTGTACCTTTGTATGTGATGTACCGCTATTTCGGTGGTAGTAGTGGCTCAACATAATACACGTATACCTCCATCACGTGATCCTTCTTGCCAGAAATCCTGGCTCAGCGGCTGGATCACCTTTACAGGAATGACGTTCACACCAGTGAATGTCTCAGTCAAGACTCTGTGACTCGATCATTATCACCACGTCACCATATTTTAATGGATAGTCTTATAACAA
Source organism: Apostichopus californicus (assembly GCA_020650975.1). Taxonomy (NCBI): domain Eukaryota; kingdom Metazoa; phylum Echinodermata; class Holothuroidea; order Aspidochirotida; family Stichopodidae; genus Apostichopus; species Apostichopus californicus. The sequence continues at coordinate 8,882 of JAIPMN010041373.1, forward strand.
AGCTATACCGAGGTTGCTGGATTAGTCAAATAAATGATAAGTGTTCAAATTTGATTTACAGATTATCCCTGCAATTGTTAGCTCATCTCAATGCTTTCAGCTGAGCTTTAGCGATCTGCCGAAATTCTGTCACTTTATGTCACCGTGTTTGAATGGCTGCCATTTCGTTATTTGTCATTCGATTTGGCTGAAATTTCGTCAGTGGTTTGTGTGAAACAAGTTTCCATACATATGATCTCACGATGAGTTTGAAGCTCATTTGCGGTCACGTGAGGTCATTTCCTGGAAAAGAAAAAATGCTACTCCTCCTAGAGCGTTTGTCCAAATCTGCTGAAATGTTGTGGATATAACGTTTGAATGGTGGTAAACCAAAGCTGTTCAGGAAAAAAAAATTGTGAGAGCCAAAAACAGAGAACTCTGTAGAGTTTTCAGTTATGATGAAATGTAGACCACAGATCATATGCAATTAATGATCATGAAATTTATCTTTCAACATTTTAGTATTCATGACCAGTCTGCGTTTTTGGTGTGAGCAGCAATTTGTCTTCGATCTGAATTTTGCCCGTTTTGGGGAAATAATTCCACCCGAGGGAGACAAGATCAAGTCAAATAGTCACTTCTATCAGTCTGGCTATCTAGTCCGATGTCATTCTCTGTTAAAGGACTACTTGGCAGATTTGCAATTTGAACTTTTCCACAATCTGTGTGTGGAATACGATATGTGAGAATGATCTATACTGTTGGAGCCGATTCCGATTTCTGCTCTTTAACGTTTCTCTGTGGTACGTCCATTACAAATCAGTGGCAGGTCTCGTCTCGTTATTATCATATTGTGATATATATATATATATACAATTCAAACGTGATATCCACAACATTTTAGCAGATTTAGCAGAGAGATCTTTTTTTACGATTTCGTTCTATTATTGCATCCATGAAAACTACGAAGTGCATAAACTGTTGGTTCTTTGTTTTTACAATAATGGGGCAAATTGTATCCCTAGCTATAGTAATAAGTACAACGATCTATTGCATATACTAAGTTCATGACAGTGTTTCCGCGAGGAAGGTTACGGAGAGCCAAACGTTCCATAAATGTCGAAAAAGAAAGTGAAGTGTCCAATTCGATATCAACATGTTACAATTCGATATCAGCATGTTACAATTCCATATTGAC
>JAIPMN010041375.1:0-14841 GCA_020650975.1 Apostichopus californicus
GGCAGAGACCACTTTGGAGGGGCTTTGGTCTCATGAGAAGGAAGGTTGGTGACCCGTGAAGCCGGGTCACAGAGGGTGCACAGTGTTAAAAGGTTACCAGGACATTCTAAGCGCGGTAGAATGAGTGTGCTAAGGTTGTGGGGAGACAGGTAAGCTCGTCACTCGTAAATATCCAAACCAGTAAGTTTTGGAGTTTACTAATAATGAATGATATGAGAAAAATGAAAATAAAAACGTCAGTACTAACAATGAATAATATGAGAATATTTTATATATATATATATATATATATGTATTAAATCACAATGAGTAGGACATTGAATGATTGAGGACACTAGTAAGAAAGTTTAACCAGAAAACAGATCTGGGAAGCAATTAGGAAAACAGGATGGAATAAGAACTGATAAAAGCAGACAACAGTGTTCAAACTAGAAAGATAAGACGGCATGAAAGACAGAAACGTTAGGAATACTTAAAACAAAAGATCTAAATTTGTAACAAGTTTTAAAGTTGGCAATGTTACATCAGTCTTGAGACAGTCAGTGAAGGAGATCTTAGGATCTTTGAAATAGATACAATGCTGAGTGGAATTCAAACAATTTACAGGAATGCTGAGAGAGTTGCTAAATCTATCATTGTGGTCGTTCACGATATAACGATTGGATAAAAGGGTTGTTTGTAGGGCCCCATCACAAACTTGGATCAAAGGTTGTAGTTTGGTGACTATTGATGTGATAAATATTGAGGGTGTTTTAGTTTAATGAAAAGAGCATTATAGTGGGAGAGAGAGAGAGAGAGAGGTTCTTTGTGATGTAACACACTGCCCTCTCTTGAAGAACATGAAATTTCTGCAGTTGTAAAGGATAGTTGTTGGTCCAGGTAGAATAGTAAGGAAAGGAAAGATAAGTTAGGTAGGATCATAAATAGAATGTAGAATTCTTTTCTGTCTATTAGACATTCTTATGTTCACTGCCTCATTTCACAAATCAGCATGGGAACAAACCCTATTTCCTTGCGATGAGCAAATTAACATATATAACATTTTCTTAATATGATTAGGAATGTAAAGGAACATTCTCCTTTAGATCGAGACTCAACAGTTTTCAGAATAAGCAGATTTACAAAGATTCCAAACATCAAAATGTGTGCTGAATATTCAGAAAGTGTACTTTCTGAATATTCAGCACATGTATGTAAAATTTGTGTTATGGATGTCATATCAGGAATGATTGAACATATGAAATAATAACTGGTGCAAAGCCTCCTGTGTATATTGATGGAAGGTTTTCTGTCAATTGGGAAAATAAAATAGTTAGGAGGGGGGGGGAGATTAATGTAAGAGCTTTGAGAGGATTAGATCTTGTCATGGATTTATGAAAGAATTTAATAATAAAATAAAATGAAAAAAACATTACCAAGTATGTGGAATTTTTGAAAGTTGGTTACAATTTTAACAGCACTCATTCTAATTCATTCTTCGAGTGTTGAGTCATATATTTTAGCAGAATATAGACATTGCACTTTCCTGAACATGTTTGTTTGTAACAACGCTTGTGCATCAATGGATTTTGCTTAACTTCATTATCTCCTAAATCAATCTGTTCTCCAGGCAATTTTCTCTAGCAGCTTCCCGTTCATCCTTGTATGCACACAGTTCAAATGTCAGTATATTATATAATCGTTAGTGGTACATTGTTCTTCCTGTCAATTGTACAGTGTACATTAATGTTACATTTGTACTATTGAGCTGAGTGTGGAGTTGTTGTACTTAGTTACTTGCTTGCATTTACATTTATTTATCATTTCATTCTTAATAATAATTATAATCATAATAATAAGCGCAGACCGATAACTGTGCTCAAGGTGAATCACAATATTACCCTGGTCAACATTTTTAGTGAATACATAATTATCATATTTTATTGTTTCCTGATTCTAAGTAACAGTTAAAATGAAAGTACCCAACCGACAGACAGTATTGTTTGCAGAGCTCAGATATTGTTATTTCAAGGTCACTGGGTGGAAACCTCCAGTGCTACTGCAGCAAACATTTTCTTTTGGGCTATTTCATTTTTATACTGTACATTTAAGGTCCATTTTATATTTATTCAGGGAGTAATATAGATTTTCAAATTTTGTGTAGCAATTAAGGCTCTGCAATTTATCTCTTGTAAAAAATTGGTTTCTGTATGCACAAACTGTTTACATCTTTGCACTTATATAGCGCATTGTCTATTTGATGTAATAGTACTGGATACATTATTCCCAGTTATTGTTTTATTCATTCTATCACCAACATTTTTCATCTTTCATTAAACTTGTGGTTAAATATACAGTAATTAATATATTTCCTCTTACATTCCCTTTTTTTCCCCCTTTTTTTTGCAAAGAAGTTGTCAAATTTTGTATTTTTGTATGTTTTTATGAAGTTTATTGTTATCAATAAATGCAACTATGTGGAATACAAGACATGCCCAGTTTCCTAATCTCATTACTTTACCTTCTATGTTACCTGTAACTTTACATTGTGTAGTAATAAGTATCACAGTGTACGTTTGTTTAATGCTGCTATCATACATGTGCCTATATTCATGCTATTAATGTTGTTGTCATATAACATGGGCATATTCATGTTGCTAATAATGTTGTTATCTCAGTTGGGAGAACTTTCTATACTTTACTCTCATGTCCCACTTCAAAGCAATTGTCCTGACATTTTTAATATCCTGCTTCAGACATAAATGTTAGGAACTGCTCATACTGTCAGTAGGAGTGCTTTTAAGCATGATATGAGAGAACAGTATAAAGTGGTAGAAGCAATATTAGAAAATTCTCCCAACTGTTCTGCTTGTTGTCATATAACATGTACATATTCATGATGTTATTAATGTTTCTATCATAAACATGCATATTCATATTAATATTGCCATGATAATTTTTATAAGCATTCATTATGCAATTAATGTTTTGTGTGCTAATTAACATATCTTTCTTTCTTTTCGTTTTTGTTTGCTTGATTGTCCTGCTGCGTCATCAGGTATTCTTGGTTTTTATCATCAGCTTTGCATCTTTTATTGTTTATTTGCTCCAAATTCAAGAGTAAGTCGATTAATAATTCTGAACCAAACCTCTCTTCTTGTAAAAATGTTGTCTGTACAATAAGATCGAAAAATGCCATCCCTTCAAATAACTTATTTGAAAGGTTGGCTACTGTCTCTTTACATACAAAGTTTCTCTTAACACACTACTCTCTCTTAACATACTAGCCTCATCATTCCCATCTAATTTGAGGTTTCTTTAATTTGCTGTGAATGGAGTTTAGTATGTAGTTTTATTCTAATTTGTGTAGACATTGTTACAAGATGTGGTGTGCTTTTCTACAGCCTCCTGTAGTTTACTCAATATTGGTGGCGGTGTTTGAAATGGTAGGAAGGAATGATCTGAATTCCAGCAAAAACAATCAGAAAGTCAAAAACAAACAAATATTAATAATAATTTACATATTTTCAGATATTGCATCTTCCATGGTTAACATAACATATGAAGTGTTACCTCCGTTGGTGCTGATACAGTTACTGAAAACTACAACAAGGAAAAAAAAAACATGTCGCTGACATTCTTTAAACTATGTTCCATTTTTCCAGGGTTCTATGTTCAGAAACACATATATCTATAAAGTAGTAAAAACAAGAAAGAAGGGCAAAAGGAAATAATTGTGTCATTATTGTAATTCCCACAAATATCAAGGATCCTTTCTCCTCACAGAGATGGTTCTTTTCAACAAGATAATTATTGGGGGATTAAGGAGGGGGAGGGGGAGGTAACTGAGCCCTTTGGATTCTGATTATCCTCTCCTCTCTCTCTGTCCTTGTATTTCATCTGAATCTTTGATATGTAGCTCACCCTGGAAAACAGCATCCTATGTCCAAATTCAGATTAACATTTCCTTTCCTATTAGGAACTTGACAGTTTTCTATTTAAAGGTGATGGTTTTTCCTTCTCATTAACTGGATAAATGATTTCTGCATGTACTTGGAGCAATTTTCTTCTGTGGAGGTTTCTATAGTGACTAAACTCATATACTTACCTAATTAAGCAAATAAATTGGGAGGAGCTAAGAGGGCTTGTCTGGTAATTGAATTGAGAGCTAAGATTGAGGGTTCACTGGGTACTTTTATCTTACTAATAAACTGGTTGTGGTGTTTCTAATCTTTGATCTAATACTTCCCTGATTGATATTGTTGTTTCTTTTCTCTTCATTATTTTGTGAGATGAGGTATCTGGCCACATCTCCTTTGACATGTTTCAAATTCTTCTATTGTAAATTAAGAATTTTAAAAGGAAAAAGAGGGAACCAGCTACATTGTCATCAGTCATAGTTGTTCCAAATATGATGCTAAAGTATAAAAACCAAAATGTTCACTCCAGTTCAAATTTGCTGTCACTCACACAGAATGTTGTTCACTGATCTGATACCTGATCCTAAATGGTTTTTGTCTGATTAGGAAGAACTTGGAGGGAAATTTGGCAAACAGGAAAGAACTTAATTCTTGGAAAATTTAATGAAGCTACTGTAAGATTTGGTTCAGTACTCATCAACTTGTACAATTTACTGGTTACAATATTGGTGCATTATTGAACAAATTACATAAAGATTTAATAGAAAATGGATAAAGTAATTATTTATTTTTATATGCCCTTCTGAAATATTTCAGAATTAACGCAGAAGTGCTTTCTTAATTGTGCAATATATATCCACAAAAACTACTAACAGAGTAGTTGAGCTCTGTTAATTGTATAGAATATTGTATGTTACACAGTTGAAGCAACCTTAAATATAAAGAACGTTTCACAATAATATAGCATACAAAATGCAAGTATACAACACATACAACAGGTACAACACATACAACACAAGTAGTTATATGTGTTCAATGTTAGAGCTGTGGGACAATTAACATACACAATCCTTTGTAATTTAATTATTGGCCAAATAACTTTGTTGCATATCATTGCAGAGTATGGTGAACTACAGTATATACTGTTCATTCTGTGTGCAATCTCTATTAACCAATACAACATCAATACATGCTGCAGCTTGTGTGCAATTATAGCATCTTGAGGATATAATGAAACTGGCTCACAGGATGAACAAAACAGAAATATGGCCGTATAATGAAACCGGCTCACAGGATGAACAAAACAGAAATATGACCGTATAATGAAACCGGCTCACAGGATGAACAAAACAGAAATATGGCCGTATAATGAAACCGGCTCACAGGATGAACAAAACAAAATATGGACGTATAATGAAACCGGAATAAAACCGTATAATGATGCATGGAGCAACAGCAGCAACATTATATACAAAACAAATCACTGCATTTGCCATCAGTTTGAACTATCTACCTTTTCAAGTTTATGCAGATAGTAATAGAAATGGTCGGTCTGGATGGATAGACACTTTTATCAATTTCATATCAGATATAAAATCAAGAAATTCTGTCACAGAAACTCATTTGAAACGATACCCATGGATGACAGTTTTACATCCTTCTCTTTCAATAAGTGTTCAAAGAATTTCCAGGCCCTCATGAAACAGGTCATGCCCATTCCTGCCCCTGGGACCATCTCCTGCCCCTGGGACCATCTCCTGCCCCTGGGACCATCACTTAATGTCCCCACATCCAGACAGGGTGTTCCTCATCAGCAATTAGATTACTTTCTTACATACTTAAGGGAGATGATGGTACCCATTCATCACTGATGCAGCCTGGTGAACAAAGTTTAGTAGCTTCTTCACTAATAAAACAGTCTAGTCTGGTGTGAAGTAAGGTCAACTTCAGGAAGATTGTGCTTATTAACATCAATTGCTTCCTTCTACACAAGCTTTGTAAACTGATCTCCTTTTACAGAAATGCCATCACCATGGGTACCACGGATTATTCGTAATACTTAAATAATCAGTTCTAGAAGAAGAGGGATACATAGCCATTCACCATCATCTTAACATCCAATCGTTATCCTTCAGAAATAGATTTAAAATCCACCAATGAAAACAGATTACACTCATTCCTTGTTAATACGTTCAAATGTCAAGAATTTTATTGGACACTTAGAGTTAGGTTAACTGTAGAGACAGTGTCCTTATTCTGCATTCAATATCTAACACACACAGACTTGATTAAAAGTACACAGAAACTACATGACTGCCCAGACGTCTTTCAAGTTTGAGAGGTTCCCTACAATCATATTAGGACTGTATGAGTAATGTTTCTTACACGCAGTACTTGCAATACATTCAAAACCATTTAAACCATCTTTATCAACATAGTACATCCTTGAAATGTTTGTGGGCTTGGTGAGGACAAAAATGTGGTATGTGAAAATTGGAGGGGCCCGGTTACAGTTTAATAACTTAGATATGCTGTCAAGACAGTTAAACCAAGTCTGAAGGGGTCTATCTTGGGCCAAAAAAAATAATGTTTTCCTGACCTTGGTGCCAATCATGGTGGTATTCCGTATGTCTAGGGGTATGTAAACACATCTTCATTGTCCCGGGGGATATGTGAACACATCTTCATTGTCCCGGGGATATGTGAACACATCTTCATTGTCCCGGGGGATATGTGAACACATCTTCATTGTCCCGGGGATATGTGAACATATCTTCATTGTCCCAGTGGGGTATGTGAACATATCTCCATTGACCCAGGGGGTATGTGAACACCTCTTCATTGTCCCAGGGGATATGTGAACACATCTTCATTGTCCCAGTGGGGTATGTGAACATATCTTCATTGTCCCAGTGGGGTATGTGAACATATCTCCATTGACCCAGGGGATATATGAACATATCTTCATTGTCCCAGTGGGGTATGTGAACATATCTTCATTGTCCCAGTGGGGGTATGTGAACATATCTTCATTGTCCCAGTGGGGGTATGTGAACATATCTTCATTGTCCCAGGGAATATATGTGAACATATCTTCATTGTCCCAGGGAATATATGTGAACACATCTTCATTGTCCCAGTGGGGCATGTGAACATTTCTTCATTGTCCCACGGGATATGTGAACACATCTTCCTTGTTCCAGGGCATATATGAACATATCTTGATGGTCCCACGGGATATGTGAACATATCTTCATTGTCCCAGTGGGGTTTGTGAACATATTTTCATTGTCTTGGAGATATGTGAACATAGCTTCATTGTTCCAGGGGTGTTTGTGAACATATCTTCTTGTCCTGCAGGGGTCTATGGACCGATCAAAAGATTTAGTAGGACATCACCAGATGACAAGATCAACATACAGGTTTTAATTCAACTCATTTTATGAATTGTAGAGATAGGAATGTTGTTTATTATAACATGTAAACATATGTGATCGTGCCCACACTTTACCCAGAACAAGAATAGCCTGTAAAAGTAAATTGTCAAAACCCCTTGCAGCATTCAATATTAGACTAGCAAAGAACTTTGACACGATGAATTCAATTCCATCATTAAATTGAAAATACTATCATCACTAAATATGCTCTTGTCTGATGAAGATTGCAAATCTAATATTTTATTTAGGTCACATGTTCCACCAGTATATTAACAGATAAAAAGTGTTCTGGCCTCTGGTTGCCCTTAATAACTCAAATAAGGTGACATGTTTTCTCTTATTGCTATTGTTTTGAGTGTTATTTGCGATATGGTTTTGAGGCTTAGGTGATTTTTCCACGTCAATTAGGATCGTTACTGTCACACCTTCTGGTTAGGAATCTTTGGAAGAGAGAACCTGCTATGTCACTTCCGATGTTTATTAGTCTGGTGAAAGTTATAGAGACTGAATGTTTGGGTTTGAAATTAATTAATGATAGTTGTCGTGGATACAGCTAACACATTGGTATATACAACATTGTGTCTACTCAAAGGCTTGTGATCCTATTGTAACTTGCATAGGTTTCTTCTTTTAGGCACTTATGGCATTTTTAATACTTTAAATGAAATTGTATAATTGAAACTTACATTGACACAGCTTAAACTGAAAAATAAAATTGGCAACTTATGGCATTTTATTTTAAATGAAAATTGTATGATTTTAGACTTTTAAATTGATACAACTTAAAAATGAAAACAAAAACAGATGGCAACTGCATAAGTTGAGACCGAAATGTAGGCTCTTGAATTGTCAAAGAAAAGAACATTACTTAGACATTTGATAAATTAGGATAATTAGTACTTAAACGATACTTTGAAGTATTCGATCTGTTGTTGATTGTGAGGTTAATTAATTGCGACCGTAATTAGTTTTGGTATGTTTATTTAAACCAAAATGACAGAAAGCTACCATCCTATTTAGGAGGGAGTCCGTATGTCACAAAATGGGAATAAGATTAGTCAAAACTAGGAAAATGTGTGATCTTTAAATTTGATGTCTAAACTCCCCATTCCCTTCCGTATCCCATATAAGTATATAAGTATGGGCTAGTATCACTTGATCATCATTTGAATGTTCATAATTGCACCCTGGCTTCAATTAAACAATTAGTCTTGATTAGAAAGATTAAATCAAGAGAATAGACTCCATGCTGTATTTGTGGATGACTTTGTGGAATCTTTTACAGGTCAAAGGTTACAGACTACAATACTTGAGCCCCCTTCCTTTGCTTGCCCAGCTATTTTGTGAACTCTGCTGGGTGTACAGTTACTTAATTATGCATGTTGTACGTACTATACGCTTTAACACTAACACAGATTCGGAACATATCCTAACAGTATTAAGTACTGAGATATACGCAGTAATCGTTGTAGGTTTATCTCACCATTCCAACCCTTCAATTTATGCAGCTGTGACCTTCCAAAAATACAGTTTTCAAAACAAACTTGGATTAAGATTCACTATATTAATGCATCAGATAATCAAATTTCAATTTCTCCAGTAGATGTGTTGATGAGATTTAATTTCCTTTGCTGACTAATAACTTTTGCACAACATGTTTGTCATTATTAAATAATAATTGTTGTTCATCTAAAAAGTAGGAAAACTATTTTCTATCATCAATTACTGACAGTTTCCTGCCTCAAACTGTTTGTCTTGTTGATCGATTGGACTAGAGATTCAGAAAGACTCACAGAATAGTAATAATAATAATATTAAATAATCTAACTTTGCCAGAATATATTATCGTGTATTCCTAGATTAACTTTAAATTTTTATACTAAAGTAATTTAGATACAATGATAATCTTCTTTTTTTGACAAAGCTTCTGAATGTGTACGAGGATTAGTAGACAAGACATCCCTTGTCTACTAATCCTCTTACATCTATCTCTTTTGTGTTCACCCTGCTCATTAACCTGTCTGTATTCTGCTACTGTAACTTGTCATACAGCCTCTGAAGAAGATCCCGCTAGGATCGAAACGTCAGGCCAACTTACTTTTACACATTATCTTACACATGCTCTTTAGTGGATAAGCAGTTTGCTAACAGCTTTGTATTATTTTAAATTTCTAATTTTCTAATTTGCCTGAACTAAAATAATGTTAGATAACCTGAATTAATTGAAATTATGTGATTTGTCAAGTTTCAATAGATGTTAATCTGTTATTAAACATGCCAAGTGAAATATACTTCAGTTTAGAAAAACGAGACATCAGCTGATATTGTGCATAAAGAAAGGAATGGATTCCCCCTGGACAGTTAGCCCATTCCCCCTCCCCTTGTCTACATATATGCTCTCAAATGCCCTTGGAAACAAAGGCAGCATTTTACTTTATTGTGAATAGTTCATGTTGTAATAACAACAGATCATCAAAATCTTATAAAAGGCTGTCATTTCCAACACATGAATAAGCACCATTTTAGTATCTATAGCCTTTGTTGTAACTTAGCTTTATACCAGACATACTAAGCTGCGGAAACCTAGCCATATTTGTTTTTCCAAATTTAAAGAACCAGGTTAAAAGTTGTGAAAGGTCCTATTACTGTAAATTACCAGCTGATTGCGTCTGTCTGTTTGTTTATGAATAAAATAGCTAATTAGTGACTATCCTACCAGCACCTTGTGCGAGTCTGCTGAGAGTAAATTAGGATCCAAAGTTTAATAATAATGAGTTGTCAGTTTAAGTAAAAAATAAAAATAACTAAATAAAAACAATTAAAAACAGTGACCATCTAGAATGCAGAACATTGAGTCGACAAACAATAAGGTTCATAATATAGACAACATACAAGTGAACAGTTAACAAATAGCAAATAACACTATCACACTTTAAAATAACAGCTCTCCTAACTACCTTAAAAGACCTGCATGAAAAATACTTTTTGAGTGATGAAAGTTTACATTTATGATCATTTTATTTACTGGCTTAAATGTTTGCTGGGGATTATTATCTCAGTTTATATAATGTGTTACTTTGAGCAATGGTTGGCTGTTATCAGTATTATTATATACTAACGTTTTATATTATATGATATACTATATGATATATTATATACTATACTATATTATATACTATATTGTATACTATATTATATTATATATTGTATGATATACTATATGATATATATACAGTAAATATCATATATTATATACTATCGTATATTGTCGTATATATTATATAATTATATGATATACTATATTATAATCTATGATATAATGATATACTATAGTATATATTGAATACTATAGTATATATTATATGATATACTAACATTGCCTAGAAGTCACTTGCAGCTATCATTACACAACTGCCTTAAAGGTCCATGGACACCTATGAACAACTTTGTCCTGATCACTGTAATAGGCATAAGAAACCATGAAAGTAGCTGCAACTCCCATCAAAATCCATCAAAGATTGACAATTTTAGAAGTATTTGGTTAATGATATAGGTGGGCTTGTAATTAGGGGTTAACTTATTAAAGCCTAAAATAAAAAAAATTATCAGTACAACACTCTATGTCATAGTTTGCACATATTTAATGAGTTTCCCAGATTTATCAAAACTGCAAATGGTTATATCTCGGAACAAAAAGAGCATTTCCAAAAATTTCAACAGATTTTGAATGAGATAACATATACATGGGACAAATTAGGTCACCATGGACCTTTAAATAGAGATTTAATTTACTGGAAAATTTTAAGTTATATTTATTGGTATAATTTATATTTGTATTGTTAATATCTGTTGCAGCCATAAAGTTCTTGGTATATGCTTTCCCAGAAAGTGACCTTGATGCTCATGCATATTCATTGCCAGCAGATGTTCACACTTACACTTTATAAGTGTGAATGATACAATGTTTGATATCAAACTGCTGTAGTGAGTACAGGCTAAAATCTGTTAGTGTTTGAAGCGACTCCATAATAGTATCAGACTAATTAATATTCCAAAATATTTCTATTAAAAAAAATAGAAAAAAAAATGAGTGGAAATAGAAAGAATTCAGAAAGAAAAAGAATTGATAAATTAATTGTACTATTCAAAGAGCCCATTGTGCCAAATAAAGATATTAGGATGCATTGCTTATATTTCATCGGAGTTACTGTAAGTAGTCCTGTTCGATGTTGCAAAGGTATATACTGAGTAAGCTGGGCTAGAGTAGATGATACTTACCCTTTAAATCACAAATGACAGACTGCTTTTCATTATAGAGGTTGGTTTGTATATATATAAAACATGAAATAATCCTTTAGTACTGACTCAGAGTATGAACTGGTGTTAAAAACTCCATCACTGTCTGGGATAGGTTTTAATATCGTAGTAGGACTTTGACAAATGCGGGTATCATTAAGGTTACCTTAGGTAGATTTCATAGTTGCCAGTAAATGCACTGTGTATCAACCAACATCTAAATAAAAATTAAGTGAGGATATGTCTGAGCATTTATGGATACATTGATCAGTTTGAATTCAAATTTCAAAAAATGGGTTGTTTCCTGTTAGTAAACAAAATGAGACCTGCTTTGATATTTCATTTGTGTTGTCAGCATGAAAGGAAAGAAAGAGAAAACCCCAGAATACTCCAGGCGTTTTTAGTGCATCTTTTATTATCAAACTTGTGTATAATGAAACTTGGATAATGAAAGGATGGTTCATATGGTTTGTTTATAAACAATTTTACTTACAAGTTTTTGTCCAAAATTAAAATGCAAGAACCCTGATTACGTGACAACTTCTGTTGCCAATAAGATGTCGGCTTTGTGGGTGTCAGTCAGTCCATTAAACGGTATTGGTTCTCCCTCCTTTCCCCTCCCTTTGCCCCTCCCTTACCCCCTCCCCTACCCCTCCCTTTCTCCCTTTCTCCCTCTCCTTGCAGACAGATGAAATTGGTCTAATCATGATACCTCCCATTCCCTATTTTATATGATGTCATATAAGTCACTGTAACCGATCACCTTACAGTTCATTATGTTGTGATGTTGCAGTCAATGTGCTCTAGCAGGACTCTCCTCATAAAGAAAAGTCGAAAAAAGGAAAAAATGTTATAATCATATTTTCCATGCAGTCCTGTATAAAGAAATAGTACTTTAGGACTCTACAGTAACAGTACTGTATAGTAAAATATACTGTAAAGCTCCCCAGTGTATCCTGTACAATAACAGTACTGTACAATAACAGTACTGTACAGTAACAGTATTCTTTAGCTCCCCAGTGTATCCCGTACAGTAACAGTACTGTACTGTACAGTACTGTACAATAACAGTACTGTACAGTAACAGTATACTGTAGCTCCATAAGTAGCCCTGGAATTGTCATTTGTGAGGTTGCTTCACAATACCTGATCATAAATAATCCATATTATACACACTGTCATAATTGATTGTATCAGTATTATTAATAAGGAGATTAATTGGTTTTTCCCCAAATATGCACCTTGCTTATAAATTTATAGCAATGCTTGCTTTAGATTTGCACATATATCATTCACATTAAGATTTGTGTGCATTCTGGTATATGAATATTACACGCTAATACGAGACACATTCCAGGTCAATTAAATCAATTTAAATTTAGCGAAAGAAATTGCTGAAGTTGGGTCGATACAGGGCATCTTCCCCAGGTATTAAAGGAACACCAAGAAATAAGAAAGATAATATATATATGTATAATATGGTTAGGATGTTCGCATATAAAGCGGGAGGCCAGGGTTCGAATACCCAGTGGAGGCTGGAAGTTTTTTGCACTATTCTGGATTTTTCAACTCATTGCAATTTCAAATCTATGTTTATTTATTGTTTGTGACAATATCTAAAGTTGATTAATTACAATTGCATGTTGATTGCTGGGAAAGTTTGAAAAACTTGTTAACACCAACGCTGCTTAAAGCCTAATAATAGAATAAACTATTAAATTAACAGTGGTGGGTATAATTGCATCTTAAAGTCATGTATGGAGGACTTACACCCTGTCATGTATAGAGTACTTACATCCAGTCATGTAAAGGGGACTAATACACCCAGTCATGTATCGAGGACTTACACCTAGTCATGTATAGAGGAAATACCCAGTCATGTATGGAGGACTAATACACCCAGTCATGTATGGAGGACTTATACCCAGTCATGTATGGAGGACTTACACCCAGTCATGTATGGAGGGTTTATACACCCAGTCATGTATGGAGGACTATACACCCAGTCATGTATGGAGGACTTACACCCAGTCATGTATAGAGGACTTACACCCAGTCAAGTATGGGGACTAATACACCCAGTCATGTATGGAGGACTTATACCCAGTCATGTATAGAGGACTTACACCATGTCAAGTATGAGCACTAATACACCCGGTCATGTATGGAGGACATACACCCAGTCATGTATGGAGGACTTACATGTAGTCATGTATTGAGGGAGGACTTACACCCAGTCATGTATGGAGGACTTACATTCAGTCATGTATGGAGGACTTACATTCAGTCATGTATGGAGGACTTACATTCAGTCATGTATGGAGGACTTACATGTAGTCATGTATGGAGGACTAATACACTCAGTCATGTATAGAGGACTTACACCCAGTCATGTATGGAGGACTTACATGTAGTCATGTATTAAGGGAGGACTTACATTCAGTCATGTATGGAGGACTTACATTCAGTCATGTATGGAGGACTTACATTCAGTCATGTATAGAGGACTTACACCCAGTCATGTATGGAGGACTTACATTCAGTCATGTATGGAGGACTTACATGTAGTCATGTATTAAGGGAGGACTTACATTCAGTCATGTATGGAGGACTTACATGTAGTCATGTATGGAGGACTTACATTCAGTCATATATGGAGGACTTACATTCAGTCATGTATGGAGGACTTACATGTAGTCATGTATGGAGGACTAATACACTCAGTCATGTATAGAGGACTTACACCCAGTCATGTATGGAGGACTTACATGTAGTCATGTATTAAGGGAGGACTTACATTCAGTCATGTATGGAGGACTTACATGTAGTCATGTATGGAGGACTTACATTCAGTCATGTATGGAGGACTTACATCCAGTCATATATGGAGGACTTACATGTAGTCATGTATTAAGGGAGGACTTACATTCAGTCATGTATGGAGGACTTACATGTAGTCATGTATGGAGGACTTACATTCAGTCATGTATGGAGGACTTACATTCAGTCATGTATGGAGGACTTACATGTAGTCATGTATGGAGGACTAATACACTCAGTCATGTATAGAGGACTTACACCCAGTCATGTATGGAGGACTTACATGTAGTCATGTATTAAGGGAGGACTTACATTCAGTCATGTATGGAGGACTTACATTCAGTCATGTATGGAGGACTTACATTCAGTCATGTATGGAGGACTTACAT
>JAIPMN010041383.1:0-10822 GCA_020650975.1 Apostichopus californicus
CATCTGAGGCCACCTGGAAATGCAAAAAAAATCCAAAAAAAGACCCCCTCCCCCAGGCCGGCCATCAGTCTTCAGCCCCCCCACTCAAAAGTACTTTCCTACGCCACTGCATAGTGGTGTCAACCTTAAGGCACTGTGAAGAAGGATAGGGTGCTAGAAGGTAACAAAGTTTAACACTGTCATGAAACCCAGGACGTTACAAAACTCAATCCTGAAAGGATTAGTTCCGGAGAAAACATATTTTGGACAGATGAATGAGGACGAATGTGTTTATATATAGCATCTTGGTGAAATTTGCGTTAAATTCCTACAAATCGTTTTTGTGAAAAGTGAACTTGAAGCAAACCGGTGTGATGTCTTGCACACTGACTTGTATCTGGCTGTTTGATTTCATCTTTCACTTTGTTATTTTGAACTTTGCATAATGTTCCAACTTTACCTGAGGGGATGTGAAATTAATTTAACAATATTACAAATTCACACTGAAGTGTACCCCAAATTTTGAATTGATAACTTTGGATGTAAATTTTGAAGAAATCATAAAAGCCAATTTTTGTCAGTGTACATCTATAACATCACACCTGTTTGATTCAAGTTCACTTCTAGTACAAAACGAGTCAACTTCAAATGTTATTAAAGAAGATGGAATGGTTAAAGGCCTTTAACAA
The DNA here is from genome assembly GCA_020650975.1 of Apostichopus californicus. Lineage (NCBI taxonomy): Eukaryota > Metazoa > Echinodermata > Holothuroidea > Aspidochirotida > Stichopodidae > Apostichopus > Apostichopus californicus. The sequence continues at coordinate 669 of JAIPMN010041383.1, forward strand.
AGAAGACAATGTGACTGAGGAAGAGCAATTCCTTAAAGCATCGTAAACCCGAAAATGCATCTTTCAAAATATAGATAATGCAAGCCAAACCCAGAAGGCTGATCACACAACAAATGGATTCTGAATAATTTCAGTTGAAGGTCGACTGTCGATTGTCTTCCTTCTCGGTCGAAAAATCGGCTTCTGTACCTTGCTGAACGAATTTCGAATTTTCCTTTTAGCTCTGCTGCCTGTCCGGCTGATGCGCTTTGCGTCACTGTTCGGGACTTCAGAGCCGGTGACTTTGAGCTTTTTGACTGACTGTTGTTGGCTGGAGCCATTTCTCCCCCCCATGTACAAGTCGTCAAAACTCTGTCTGACGCGTTTGTTCCAAGTTCCACTCTTTTCTTGGCCGTCCTGTAACACCTTTTCCCCTTCTGCTCTGCTCTCCCACGAGAAAAGGTAATTCTGCCCCGTTCCGTCGCCACATTTCGTAGTTGGAACTCCCCGATCTTTATTTGCATCACCTTTGGGAGAATTTAATACCCGATCATCGCCATTGTGTGGTAACAGGTTGGTGACCGTCTTCACCGTTCCTAAATTCTCGATACTTTTCGAGACACCGTCATCCGCCTGTTTTTGTTCCCTGAAAGACTCGGCTGCTCCCTGATTGGCATATACTACATCTGTGGATAAACTTTCTGTCAATCTTAAACCATTTGTGTTTTTTGCTTCGACCTCCTCCTCACCATCATCTTTAGAGATGCTAGAGTTATTATTTGCTGCCCCCTTTATTGCACTATTCCCTGTGTCGTCTGAAGTCGAGCTAATGCAAGCGTTGCTTTGCACATAATACTTAGGCTCCACCTGGTATGGAGCAGGTCCTGTTACCGTGGTAACAACTGTTTTGGGGGGAATGATGGTGTGGTTGGTGGAGGAGGATATTGAGGTAGTTTTCTTCATGTTGGTCTGATGGTTGATGTCAAGGGTCAGAGTGGGTTCATACTGTAGGTGAACAGAAAAATAAGCTATTCATCAAAAGAGAAAAAAATGTTACATGTGATGACAGGGACTCCTCTAATTTGAGGGTGCAATGTTTGGGTCCTTATAAGACATAACAAGTCTATAACAAGTCTATAGATACTAGCACTGCTGTTACATTCTGAATAAAAACATTGCCCATGTCCGTCTCCCACATTCCTGCCCAAAAAAAAAAACAAAAAAAAAACAGTAGTATTATAATTTCACTTTTGTGTAAACAGAGGATATCCTTTCAAAAATGCCATAGCTTTTCTTTGCCTTATTTTCTCTCTTCAATTGCATGAGTTTTCAAAGATTTTCAGTAACATCTGCAACATTTAAAATTACTTATATTTCAGACAAAATCTGACCAAATGACTCACATAGGGTAAATCACTAGGGTTAGTGTTACTTCCATCAAATGGAAGGTCCATGAAAGCAGGGTTGGCGTAGAACTCTTCCACGTAACTTCCAGGAGGCATGTCCGACCCTCCATCCGTCCCATCACGTTTGAACTTTCTGTTGTACAGAAGAAGAAAGGGGAAAAAATATCAGATGATTTACAGAAACATGCTATGGAGAAGTGAATAAATGAAGTTGCCAAAAATAGTTTGGTTGCACAAAGAAATCAATTTTCTTCCAACTGGGGAGAGCAACAGAGCCTTTTTTCTTTTTCTCAAAAGATTGTTTTCTGGTTGTTATCATCCTTCCATATTATAAATCATAAATCAAATCCAACTTCAGATTTTCATTCCTTAAAAGATGATAAATATAAGCTAATTACGCTGTTAAAGGCAATGCCCGCTAGCTTGAAACATATTCTATTACTTTTGCCTTCTAAAATCTCAACATAAACCATGAAATTTAGGCATTGACTACAACGGTTTGCAAATGAATGGACGTCACTGTTAATTTGTGGGACGAAATGTTTTAAACTCACTAATTAGGAGCAGCCAGATTATTTTATCCACCAAAGAAAGAAGGAAAGAAAGAAAATATCTTTGAACTGAAATGAAGATAAAATGAGTCTAATTAAATGCATTTAAATATTACATGCCTTGGTTAGAGTGTAAACAAAAGTTCCACACTGCAGCTTTTAGACCTGACTCTATTCAGTATATATCTTTGTGTGGTCTTTCCTGGCATTGAGGGTTAAGCCTCATAGATTCCAAACAATACAACTATTGTGATCCTTGATCTCGGTAACATTTCTTTTGAGAATTCCACCTTGATTCAAGACAAAAGCAGTAAATAGGCAATTTTGACTGAGAAGGAACAACACAAGCACAGTTAAGGGAGTAATTTAGTGTATAAACGTTGTGTAGTAAATTAGAAGGCTATGAACTATGGTTCCTGTGTACAACAACTGCTATGCAACTTTGCACTGGTGTAGCAACTTGCCCATTTTACATAGCTTACAATTTGATACCTGTTACATATTCATATATACATATTCCTTATCACCAATTTGTGTCAAGATTTTCCTCACAAATAAGGAAAGGGGGAAAGTGGTTATTTTGTAAATCAGTTGCACTACTATTTCGTAGTGCCCTTTGATCCTGATAGGATTATCTCTAATCACTATAAAGCCTTCAGCTTGAGCTTCCTACCTGCTGACCCTGTAGACACACATTTGCTCAATCTTGGTTTAGTTTTGGTTTCCTCTAGCTCTTTGCTCCACAGCGCCAATCAGTATTTATTTATCTCTTGGCCCTCGTAGAAAAAATATTTTGAGAACCCGAATTCTCTTTCAAACTCACTCGGTACAATTAATTGTCAGCATGCTGGACCAACACTCAGTTGAACTTTCAATAATCCTATAAACAATGATCCCTTTGAGAGATGGATTTGTGAATATTACTTTATAATCTAATTGTTGAGTGATGAATTCAACCGGTCACTGAAAGGCTGTGAAAGAGGTTTATCTTATCTTAACGTAGCTTTTGGCGATGCTTTCATGAAACTGTGTATGTAGCTTGACTTGTCATGTGTTTCTTTTCAAATACTACTAAAGAGAGAAAAGTTTAAGTTTTCAATATTGTCAAAGTTAGGTCATATGGCGATTCTTATGCAGTGTGACAAGTGTCCTGACTACAAAATGTGGAGAATCAAAATCAAATTTATGTTTTACCATTCATTAAGGGGAAAATATTATTTATTTTAAGGTCCTGCAAATTTAGATGATTTAGATAAACTTTCACCACAAGTGTGAAATGCTCGATTGTAGAATATACACTTTTAAACCTAACGCCTGTACTGTCATCACAATGATATAACATTCATGACATCATAATGTGCAAATGGTTAGAAAATCTACAAAAACAAACCTCAGGAAAGGACAGAAGGCACAAGCCATCACGATGACAGAGCAGGTCACCAGGCCTCCGACAGTAACCATAGCAACCTCTGAATAAGAAGGAAAGGTGTCCAAAGGTGGCCATTCAGCTGTGAAAGTAGACAAATTTACAAACCTGTCAAAATTCTGTTCCTGTTTTTTTTATGTTATAATGTCAGTATAAATGTCTGAGAAATGTAAAGAACTTTCTTCCTCAAAATAAAAGTATTCCAACCAAATCGTTCTTCCCAGTGTGCCAGAATAATGGACAAGAACACAGATCACTTAAATATTGATCTTTATGCTGGAAATATTCCAAGAGAAAATGTATACATATTTACGTTTTGCGGCAAAATCAGTTAAAAATAAGTTACACTGTCCGTAGGCACACCTGGTTTTGAAAGAACTGAGCAACAACAAACGAGAATACCTTTAATATTATAATAGCAAGGATTTGTTGACTTCCTTTTCAAGGTTTAAAATGCAGTTCTGTTGTGGTATCACCACTGTACATGAAAGTGTACATAGTGGTAACTGATATAAGAAAAGGTTTGGGTACTGTAAGTACACCCACTGTGTTTACCTGTTATTTCTCTACTACAAATATGTTAATCAAGGAAGAAAATGTTAAATATGGAATAACTTTGTAAATTAGCCACAGAAAAAAAAGATTATCATTCATTTATTTTGTTTCATGGCGACTTGAGTAATCATGTGTTTTATGAGTAGAAACTTGTTTCATACTGTATGGTAAAGACTGCATAATTGACGCACCATCGTAACTGACCCACCTTCAGATATAACTAGCAACGATACAGCAGGTAGCCTAAACTTTTTGCAGCCAAGAAGACTTACATATTTGATGAGTTTTAATCCATTCCACGTATGTACTAATCAAATTGTGGGTTTTTTTTTAAAGCTTTTAACACCCTCCCCACCCCAGTTTTGCACGTTTTTTTTGGCATTTGGAAATCTTACCCCCTAAAAATAACCAAAATTTCCTCAATATGATACCACAACTCTCTGGGACCTGACCTGTCTGAGCTCAAAAGCTCAGAGCATAGCAAACAGCATCCAAAGTCAATGGATGTATACTAAGGCCTACACTACAGTTAGCTTATCAACGAATACATAGTGTCAATTTAGGGGTATGAAAGAACTTGACATGGCAGACGTTTTGTGGTCAAATGCTGCTCAATTGTACCTTCATTTAGGAACAGAACAATAAATATTTTGAGATCATTACATTTCCTGAGGAACTACACCAATGAAAACCGCATAACAGTTGAGTGATTTGGAATTTTTTGTTGATAGACATCGATTATCAAATCCTTAAGAGCCCACCATGCTATACATCGATGCCATTTGACCGTTCCACACATTTCGCAAAACTTCCACTGGTCACTGATGTGTGGAAGTTCTGGACTTGACATTAGAGCTATTTTCATGCTAAGTCACACTTTATCTTACATTTTGCCAGAAACAATTTAAAAAAATGATATAAAGCAGAAGACATTGAGAACATAAGCACTTGCTAAATTGGGAAACTCATCAGTACAAAAAAGTAGGTAAGTGAGTCCCATGTTACTAAGTCTCATTATCACATATGTTGAGTGACTCAACTTGAGTCCATGATAACCATTAAGTTACTAATGCTGACATTTATAGTTTTATTTTTCAACTGTTGTAGTAGCCATTTTATCTAAGAGTGGCGCTATCAAAACAATGCACAGGGAGGTGGCATCATAGCATTTATGAAACCCATGCTGATACTACAACATACTGTAAGTGGGCTGCTCCTGTAATACATTATTCTTCTTCTGTGTGGTGTAATTCAGTCTGTAGATTTTTTGTAAGAACTTGCATTGTTTTCAGGTGGCTATAAAGCAATTTGAAATTCTCGGCGTTAGTTTTAAGTGATACATTATACTCAAAAGGCTAACCCTCCATTTTATATTACTTTAATCAAAAGTTCCACTTGTACAGTTGTCTAAAAAGTAGCGAAGATCAGAAACCGGTGTTGCGTGCAAGATCTTCTTTGCCTTTACTCCTAGTTCCTTAATACCAATCCGAGGCTATGGAAATCTATAGCTACATACAGTGAACCATATAGAGGCTATAGATGAAAGATATAACTGTACAGAGGCTATGAAAGGCTGTAACTACATACATTGTATCTTATAGAGGCTATGAAAGGCTGTAACTACATAGAGTGTATCTTATAGAGGCTATGAATGATAACACTGTACATACAGTGTCTCCTATAAAGGCTAGGAAAGGCTATAACTACATACAGTACATCTTATGAGACATATCATACAGCCCCACTAGCAGCTCATTGGATATATAATGCATTTACGTAGTAGCACATGAAAAATATTGATATTTACACTGAGAGACCTTTATTGTTTCTAAAATGATTGTTTGTTTTGTGTAAAATATAAAGCAATAGAAAGCAATGTGAAGCACATCTTTTTTGTGTAAAATATTGTCAATAGAGACAAAAGCTATAGAAAGACATCTAAAAAAAATAATAATAGCCAGCCTTTTTTTATATTTTGCATAACAACTTTTAGGTGGGAGTATCATTTACAAGCCAAAATGCAATAAATTCAAATGGTCTTAAACATTCATACAAAAAGCTGTGATACATGTTTTGTCCGAAATGTCGGGCCTTGAAATTCGGGCTATAGAGTGGCTAAATGTCGGTGGAGTTTGCCATTTGCCCATGGAAGGAAAAAGGGACTTGCGTTGTTCTACCAGTAGACATTAAGAACCTTATAAAAACATGGCAAATTGGTTATTACAAATTGTCAGTTAAAATTTGGCATGGATTCCGTACCTAACATAAGCCTAGTATTACTGTCTATCATCAGCAAACATTATTGGGCTGCTCTTAAAAGCCTGTACACTACTAAACTAAAGTGTGTTTCAATTCAGAAAAAAGACAGTGAGAACTTGATTTTAGCCTGTAGATTTTTATGCACAGGTTTTTTTTCCCCAAGTGCTACATTTCTAGGACTGCATGTGATACCAAAGTGATATAAAAGGCATTGCTATATAGGTCAATGTTTGCATGAATAAATAGTTTTTAATAAATAGTTAAAATTAGTTAGTACTTTTGAAGACTTTTTAATTTTTTTTATTGATCAGTTAACACATTAATGCAAGTTAACAACACATTTTGTGCTAATTAAATGCTCACATGCAGGAACTCAGACAGCCAGGTTGGGCCCCCACTTTGAAGTCTTTCCTTTACTAATTATAAGACACATTCAGAAAATGAGATTTACTATATTATCTTCTATAGCTTTTTGTCGTTTTAGCCACCCTGGCAACCCAGTGAGCTTTCCCCACGTGCAAATGTGACAAAGACCAGTCTTCATGATACAAAGTCGATATGGAATGCAGAATATGAAAACTACTAACCTTGTTGATACATCTTGCAGTTGAGAGCGCTCACTTCAACACTGTCAATATATCTGCATGAATCAATTGGTTGTTCTTAAATTTCGCCATTTCATCGATCTGTAAAATTTCAATAATTAAGAAGATACTTTAATGAAACTAGTTATTTTGAAATGAAGGATTCCAATCAAAATCAAGGAATTGGTCAAATTAAAATGTCTTCATTTATTTTTCTATTTACAAGATCATCAGAATTTGGTTGATTCTAAACATTCATGTTAGTAACTGGTGATATCATAAGGTACTTAAAGATCTGCAAACATAATGCTTCATAGTTATAGGTACACTGTGACTTAACTTAACATACTAATGTGATCAAAACACAGCAAAAACAAGGCATGGAACATAGAATAAAAGAGCACCAACCCCCCATCCCGAAACAAAAGAATAAAGAAGATTTTAAAACAACTGAATTAATAGGCATCAGGAATAAATAATTTGTAAATTTATGTCTGCTTATAAAAGTGACCTTCCTTTCCATTGTAATTTACAACACACATTTTCTACTTTATCTGACTTGTGCAAGAAAAGTCTGATTGTCCAAGAAAGTAAAGATTGTTCATTTGCTAGGCTCAAATACGAAAGATAGTTTGTGATTGGTAATATATTTTAGTTTTGCATTGACATCAAAAATCTTGCTTGCAAAATTGAACTTCCTGATACTTTAATATAGAAAATAATTTGTTAAATATTCATACCAATTTAACCTGGTTGTTCATAAAGCAAATTGTCTGTTTGTTACTGGTGTTCAGCAATGAGGCCCAGGTTAGACTGCAGGCACTCCCAACATATGCCATACAGTACATTTAAAAAGAAGTCAAGGGTTACTGCAAACAGTCATCAGCAATGTGACAAGATTTACCACAGCAGCCTAATAACTGCTAGAACCAGGTATATCAATGGATCAATTAAATGGCTACGTTTGCTGTCACTGATTAGTATATGAGTAACCGTCAACAGTTTAAATTTGGTAGGGACTAAATCTGATCACTAACATTGTATGTACAGTAGCCTAAAGTAGCATGGACACTGTGAAGTTGGGACACCTAAGCCTTAAAACACCCAAAACTATATCTTATGGTATAAATCACCTGAAAATATACTTGCTATGATGGGGTCATTTTGGAGAGAAAATGACTATAGCTTCGTAGTTTTTTTGTGAATTGGCTCTTGCTGTAGGTTGTTATGGTGAAATCATGTATTTCTTAGGGGTGTCCGAACTTTGCAGTGTTCCGAACTTCGCAATACTGACTATACTATATCTATAGTTTGCAGCTACACTGCCAGTTCATGTCATAATAAAGTGAGGCATACCATGGGAGAGCCTGTGAGCTAGGGGTGTGTTTTAAAAACAGGCCTAGTCTAGCCTACCCTAGAATGTTGAAGCATGACAGACAGTAAGAAGGCCTAACTATGCAGTTAGGCTATAGGTATATTGTCAATGACATGTTTAACTTTTTGAAGTTACACTCATTAGGCTTAGTTGTAGTGTTATTGATAAGCCACAGTAAGTTATTCCAGAGTTTTAATACATGAGTTAGGCTAGGTCTTCTAAAGTGGCCTACCGTTGCAATGCAGTAACTATGCATATTGGTAGTTTCTGGGCTATGAACTTTGCTTGGCTACTTAAGTGAGTGTCAGTTAGTTACCTATCCTTAGCCTAGCCTAACTTAGGGCTTAGCCTAGGCCTGCAATAAGTTTGTGCTACAATAAAGAAACCAAAACTTAACCTACTCAGAATGAGAAGCGTCATCTTTTCTGATGTCAGAACTAATTGCAAACTTTGACTTTTGTCTATCTGAAATAGCCTGGTATCACCTCACAATGTTGATGTCGTTTTGCCGCCGCCGTAAACTACGATTCAAAGATTTATGATCTTTGACTTGAAGTTGAACTGTGTCAAAGTTTTCGTAAAGTTTTAAGTCTGTCGGAAGCTAGCAGCCTTTTGAAGTAGAATATAGCAGCAATCACTAACATACAGCAGACAATAACGAAAAGGACACTATAATACACCAACGGTTAACCACAACAGCGGCCACTCCGGCAAATTTGCAACTTATCACGCAAGAAAGCTGTTGATTTTTATTTATTTCTTTTATTTAAATAATTCGAGTTATGGAGGTATTTGAGAGCCTGAATTGTACCAGGAAAAGAGACGAGACCCTCCGTTTTTACGTGTTATAGGTCCGCTATCGGTAACAAAAGTTTCTTCTAGACCAAAAATAACCATTAACATTTTTACCGGTAGGCCTATTTCAAATTCAAAAACGTCCTATATTCGAGTAAAAAACTCCTAAAAATATGTTGTTGTTTTTCTACAAATTAAAATAATTCTACTTATCGAGGAATTTGAGGGCCCAAAGTATTACCAGAGAAGTAAACGAGGCCCTGTTTTATCACGTGGTATTCGTCCACTATCATGGTAACAACACAATGTCAAGTGTATACAGAATAAATTTCCAATCATATATATAGTTTCAGATTATGTGGAATAGCCTAACTGAAAGACTCAGCACGAAGTGTAATATTTGTAGCTTTTTGTGTTACCGGGAACGACCATTTTTATTGTAAGAACCAATCATGGCACAACAATCCTATTAAAACAAAGCTAATCGTTTCTAATACGGGATAATTTTCAATTATGTCGAAGAAACTTGCTGTCCAATCATGTAAATGTTCACGTTTTGTCTAATAACTGAATGGCTCAACCACAAATGTAACATTTTTGGGACATTTTACCGCAGTAGACGGTTGTGTTGCCTCGTGATGATCTCCGACTTTCACTCGTGCATTGCATGGATTGGGGACAAACTAAAACGAATGACAGCGAATGACCGAATGACAATTGACTTTGTACAGGGATAATTATCATTCGCGAATGACAGCGAATGACAGCGAATGACAACGAATGACAACGAATGACAACGAATGACAACGAATGACAACGAATGACAACGAATGACAACGAATGACAACGAAGGACGGTGGTGAGAAGAGAAAGAATGATTAACGGAGTGGAGAAAATGCGGTTATTGGTTTTCTGCCCAAAAATGATTTGAGGTAAATCGCAAAATTACAACCACAGGGAAAGTTTTTGTGTGAGAATGCGCTTGAGTGCTGTGCTTTTGATATTTACCTCTGTAGATTTATATAGAAAGATGCCCCCCCCCCTTCCCTACGCCACTGTTACAGAGTAGCTCCATAACCGGCGCAAATGTTCTCCTTCTCCAGTCCCTTTTGCGACCCCCCCCCCTTAAAAAAAAAATCTTCATAGAAATGTCCAATATAAGGACTCTTCCTGAAATTTTTAGCCGTTTCAAGATAATAGTATTGTTAGTTTCTAACAATTAAT
>JAIPMN010041388.1:0-19991 GCA_020650975.1 Apostichopus californicus
CACAGGCTAAGAAATTCAGGATCATAGGGGAAATTATACCAGACTTTTTAGAAAAATAAACCAAGTCAGAATATGGACATACAAACCAAACGAACATCACCAAACTGATACACCCTCAGCCCTGGTTTCCATACATTGGGATTTTTAACCCATAAGGTTGTTTGACATAAGAAAAGAGAAGGCACTTGCTGTTCCAGAACGGAAGTTGCAAGCCACTCGAAGAATCCATATCCATATCCATATCAAACGACTTTTCAAGTGCGTTTAATACTGTCTTGCCAAATTAATTAAGGTTCTTTTACGATGTATCAAAGAAACATGACTTTTTCCTTGGCTGACAAAATTTCTTCAAGGATGGTCCAGACAAGTAAGGTTGGATAAAGGGTTATCGGAAATATCGGAAATAAAAGTTGGTGTGCCTTGGGTGTGAGGTGGTCAATTATATGCTATATTATTTACTATATATACTGATAAAATTAGGTCGAACTCAAATATTCTGTTACAAAATATGCCGATGATACTGCTGTATCATGCACAATTCCTAAGAGCTCTGTTGAAACTGACCAATGGAATTTTCAGTGTTCTGTAAATGACATAGCTACAACATGTGGCCGCAAGACTTTATTGCGTAACCCCCCCCCCTCCCCCCCAAAAAAAAAGGAAATTTGTTTTTGAAAATAAAACAATAACACATGAAGGTCTCATTCTATCAAGATCGCATTGTACTATTATTGAGGGATCTGAGGTGGCTAGAACCTCCAAAACTGAGTACTGGGAGTATACAGCGACGACAGTTTGACCTTTTCTTGCAAAGTATCAATGTTTAAAAAAAAAATTATAGTATATAGTATCTAGTTTGGCTTACGTTGTGTCTTTCTTTAACCAAAATGCCAACGAAAATGTTTTCAATACTGTTATTCGACCTGGCACATGTGATCTATACAGTGTCTGGTACCATTTGATATTGCAAAACAAGCACAAAAAAAAGGAGAATGTAGCTACTTAAATACACATCAGCTATATTTAATGTAGATTACAATATACTTTTAGAAAAAGTAAATGCTGCTGCAAGAACTGAGTTTACAAAAATTGCTCATAAGATTTACAGTGATCAGAATCACCCTTTGTATACTGTATAAAAACGTCTCCTGCACAAATCGAGCAGAAAACTAAGAAATCCCCACTAAATACCGAACGTTAGTTTTCTGAAACTCATTTATCTACTGTGCTACTCTATACATTCTATCCGAGCACTTAGAATGTTTGTTGTAGTCTGTTTGTTATATCGTTTTATGTATTAATTTTTGTATGTGTAGATGTATTTTATAGGATATCTTATCATTCTAACATTTTTCCCTTTTATATTAGTTAATCTTGGACTGTTTGGTACCCTATCATTTGAAAAAAAACAACTTTTATATGAGTTATTCTTCTTGTTGAGGTATTATATGACTCCTCTCTATACATTTTATATGTATACTGGAAGGAAATAAAAAGTAGGAACAATTTACTACAGTACAACTTGAAAACACTTGAACAATGGCACAGTTGTTTCCTTCTTTAAATCTGAGGATTTACACGAGGTTGGGTTGGATATTATGAATGTGGCTGTGAGCGTAATAATTGTTTTATAGGTATACTGGAAGTAAATAAAAAGAAGGAACAACATACTATAGTACAACTTGGAGACACTTGAACCATGGCAAAGTTATTACCTTCTTTAAATCTGAGGATTCACAAGAGGTTGGGCTGGATATTATGAGTGTGCCTGTGAGCGTTATAACATTTTTATATGTATACTGGGAGGAAATAAAAAGAAGGATCAACATACTATAGTACAACTTGGAAACACTTGAACAATAGCACAGGTATTTCCTTCTTTAAATCTGAGGATTCACAAGAGGTTGGGCTGGATATTATGAGTGTGCCTGTGAGCGTTATAACATTTTTATATGTATACTGGGAGGAAATAAAATGAAGGAACAACATATTATAGTACAACTTGGAAACACTTGAACAATGGCACAGTTATTTTCTTCTTTAAATCTGAGGATTCACACGAGGTTGGGTTGGATATTTAGAATGTGCCTGTCAGCGTAAGAAAATTTTAACATTCCGTTTAAGGAGATAGTATAGTGGAAAAGCTTCCGAAACGTTTGAAGGATACTTAGAAACTGTTGTCAGAGACATTTCACGTAATACACTAACTTGAAAATGAAGAATTGCGCCCAATTTTCCGTAGTCTGTGTGCTTCATATGAGTTCCGACTTAACATTATTATTTATTATTTTTGCAACTGCATGTGTTCACATTTCATTATATCCCTTGTCTATTTTATACATTGTAGAAAATGGTCGGGGTTCTTTTTAAAATAAAAAGGACCAATATATCACCCTTTCAGCAGCCGGACCTCCTTGCCCTCCCTACCTCAACATCCATCTATTCGACACCATCTATGTTACCCAAGAAAAACATACTAAAACACTTACATCCGCCCATATCCCATACAAATTCCTTGTATATTCTATACATTGCAACAAAACGTGTGCATTCTTTTTAACATTAATAAGACCAATATACCACCCCTTTCAACAGCCGGCTCTCCTTGCCCTCTATACTACCTCCCCTCACCATATCCGACTCCATCCATGCCACCAAAGAACAACATACTAAAACACGTATGCTGATACGTTGATATGTATATCCCATGCAAATTCCTTGTCTATTTTATACATTATAGTTAACCGTGGACGTTCTTTTTAAAATCAATAAGACCAATGTACCAACCCTTCGAGTATTTCCTTCTATCGTAAGGTTATTCCACCTACCCCCCCCCCTTTCCTCTCCTCATGTGACAGTGAACATTCACGGTGTACCCTATGGCCACTACACACAAAAGTGACGAATACTGTGACAGGACGAAACATCAACATTTAGTTCTAGCATAGTAACGAATGTGTGACGAATGTCTAAAATTAACTGAAAATGACATGACATAACGAGGAATATGTTTACTACTTTGTAAGAAATTTGTCGATTAGCAACAAATATGAGAACTCAAATTATATTTGTTTTATTTAAAATATTGACAACTTTCGGTACAAAAGATCCTTTTATAATTAGGTTTTACTAAAGTCGAAATGTGAACATCTTTAAAGCGCGTTTTCTCAAAACTCACATTTTAAACCTTCATCACTATGCCAGAATGGGAACGAAGAGATCGGGTTGTGTATTATTGACGATTAGAGGTCGTGCACTGACCTGAATGGAGTGTGACCACTCCCGATATTGCAATTTCTCAAGATAAGGCTCCGAAAAATCCCAAGGACACTGTACTGTATGGATATCTAGCAATGTCTAGCGATATCTAGGGATGAAATTCCCAAGATCTTCCCGAAACTGAAGGCAGATAGAGAATCGAAGCCTTCAATGTGTAATGAACTTGAAACTGTGCGTCTTTTGAAATGTAAAGAATGTGTGGCATTGCACAATAAACAGTAAAAAGTAATTTATTTTAGTCTCAATTCAATTATTCGAATTTGTAAAGCAGACAATATATTTCACATCATTTCAGTGAGATGATGCAATTATGCGATGAGGTCGAAAATGATGTGTGACAATCTTTAGAATGGTAATGGATGCAAAAAAAAACTATTGGGAAATACTTGGTTCTCAGGCAAAAGTGTACATCTGGTTGGTAATTTTCAAGCCCAAGAAGTGCCATTTCCAGTAATCTGAGGGGGAGGGGAGGAGGGTGTATCAAAACCAGAAATTTTCGTGTACGCTGCGCGCCAACCGAAAGGTGGCGCTCCTCTTAGATAGTAATTCGCTTGGGTATACAACATCCTGGATGCACGCCTGGAATCATTATGTCATAATGATTATAGAGGATGGTTGTAATGTTGTCTCTTTGTGATTGCAAACTGTTACTTTTAGTCGACACACAAGCACAACCAGTCCAGATCAGAATAAGGCGGCAGCAACTCCATTTAGGTATACAGTCATTAGAACATAATGCTAAGTTTCCACACGGTTACCAAAAAAATAGTCACATTGAGTTCTGTATTTAGTCCTTAAAGTGTTTGTTTTATAAACATATTTTTTGATAATTATGATTATTATTATTCCTTTCCAGTCTATTCAACTGTTCATAAAAATTTTAAGCTGCAAAGAAATTGAAAATTGCTTTAAATGTAGTATATGTTGTCGGTAACTTTCTATATATATATATATCTATATATTTTGGGGGAATATTAATGGACGAGCCTAAGCCATGGCAGGCTAAGGACAAACTTGCCTCACTGGAGTGAAAAAAATGTAAATTTTACACTGTAAAAAGGGGTTTTGTAACTATTGTGTGCAACAAGTTGTCAATGCAAGTTGTTTTCTGTATCGTCAAATGATGTCTTCGGCAAAAGAAGAGGTAGACCTCCTTTATCTCAAAATTAATCTACTTCTCGTTCAGAGGCCACACCTAGGCAACGGAGCCTACTAAACTTTGTACATGAAGAAGAGGAGGGTGTTGAAGAGAGTGATGTCGCGGAATGACCCGAGGTATGGCAGTCAGCAATAGGGAACTTACAAGATGCAGTGGAGCGCTCATTATGTAAACTGCAAAATTATATTAAAAAACTGCAAATGGAATTGGGAAAAGCCGTCAATTATCAAGCTAAACGTATTGACGACCTAGAAAAGAAAATGGTGGACAAAGAAAAGGAATACAAAGAAGTATCAACCAAAATTGCTAAATGAGAGAACGCTCTCACCTATAACAACTCAAATGTGAACAAGCAGGAGAGGATGACCCGCAGAAATAATTTTAGAGTGGTCGGTATCCCTACAGAAGAAGGAGAACATTGCGGGAGCTTGTGAAAACAAAGGTCTTTGCACTTTTTTATGATGCCCCCATCATACAAATGCCCCCATCATACAAATAGAGCGATGTCATCGAGACGGTAGGGGCCAGGGCAATAGACCACCCACATCCTCGTCCGATGTTAATCCTATAAGGATAAAGGCTTCATCATGAGAAAGAGGAGACTGGCTTTGGCAGAACAGACATTTTTTTTTGTAGTCGACGACCTGACAAAAGACGATTTAGCAAAGAAGAAGAAATGGTCGGCACAAGTAAAAGATTTATATCATCAAGGCACAAAACTGTTTTGGAGGAAAATGGCTTCAAGCTTCAGGGATGCCTCATTTGTTTTGAACATTTGTGTATTAGATTCAATTCAGACATTTGGACATTTTGTTACGGTCGTTTTATTGTTTTTTTTTCGAACTGGAGAATTTTTGTAAGTACAACTTTATCTGCTTTGTACCCCTGCTTTGCTATTTATTGTTCATATGGTATTCACTCCAATTTTTTTGAGTGTGTGCTTGTTTTTTGTCCTCGTCCAAGGTTCCCTAGGAATCTGTCAGTTGGGCTGGGGATTTTTTTTCTCTGGATTCCATTCGGTTACTTTGGAGGAAGCCCCTATACCCATTGATGATGTGTTTTCCTTACTTTTATGATCCTTCTTCTTTTATTTCCCTTTATTTGTTTTCTCTTTATACAGTCATGTGTTCAACTTTAAACATCAGTACATTGTTATATATTAACACCATTACTTTTCTAACGATCTTTATAAAAATGGTTTTATTTACTATCTCTTTGTATACAAAATGGCGGAGTCAAAAATTAGTCCTATAACGTTAGAGGTATCAGGCAGCACAAGAAGAGGCGAAAAGTGTTCGCATATGTGCATAATAATAGTAGAGATATCTATCTATTACAAGAGCCCCATTGTAGTTTACGTGTCGAAAATTGTTGGCATAACGAGTGGGGAGGAAAATTAGTTATACTCATGGCACTTTTATTAGCAAAGGTGTTGGCATTCTTTTAAGTCCTAAATTTGATGTGACCATGATCCGTCCAATAGCATCTGCCAGCGGACGGTTTATTATTTGTGATTTTCAACTTTCAAATATAATTTTTACCCTCGTCTGTCTTTATGGTCCTAATTATATGTTCCTGGTTTTTTTAATGATATTTTTGTTCATCTTCAAACTTTTTCTTGTGACTTTCTTATTATAGATGGGCTCTTTAATTTCGTGCCTAATTTGGATTTAGATAAACAAGGGGGTAACTTAAGGACAAATTTCAATGCTAGTCAAAGGGTTTAGATATATTGATTACTTTTGATTTTCTGGATGTTTGGAGAGAAAGAAACCTTTATAGCAATTTTTTTTTTTTTGAAGTCAAATATCTCTCTTGATCCTGGTTTTTTCAATGATATTTGTGTTCATCTTCAAACTTTTTCTTGTGACTTTCTTATTATAGATGGGCTCTTTAATTTCGTGCCTAATTTGGATTTAGATAAACAAGGGGGTAACTTAAGGTCAAATTTCAATGCTAGATTAAAGGGTTTAGATTTATTGATTACTTTTGAATTACTGGATGTTTGGAGAGAAAGAAACCCTTATAGCAAATATTTTACTTGAAAGTCAAATATCTCTCTTGATCCTGGTTTTTTCAATGATATTTTTGTTCATCTACAAACTTTTTCTTGTGACTCTCTTATTATAGTTGGGCACTTTAATTTCGTGCTTAATTTGGATTTAGATAAACAAGAGGGTAACTTAAGGACAAATTTCAATGCTAGATTAAAGGGTTTAGATTTATTGAGTACTTTTGAGTTACTAGATATTTGGAGAGAAAGAACATTTTTTCTCTTTTGACCCGCTTGTAACAAATACATCGTTTTCTACCAGTTTACGATCTGATCATTCTATAGTTCTAAATTTCTCGTATACTCACTTGGGTATCTCGTAAGAGCAGGCATGTATTAATATAATTCTTATTCCTAATCCTGGCACATATTATAACTATTTTTAAAAATGATAGGCCTATTCCTTTATTGAATATAGATGATAATATTTGTTCAAAAGCATTATCTTCTCGAATTACGAAGGTTTTGCCTATAATTCTTGGTCACAAACGGGTAATATTAAATGACGTTTAATAGTAGAAAATGTTCGTTGTATATTATATTCCATCAATTTCTGTAAGCGGAATTCAATTCCATGTCTTTTAGTGTTAAGTGATTTTGAAAAAGCGTTTGATAGACTGAATTGGGATTTTATTTTGCATTGCCTTGAACGTTTTAATTTCAATGGTAGTTTTTGTCGTTGTATTCGTACGTTATATTCAAAATCTTCTGATTTTAATAACGGGTTTTCCTCGACGCCTTTTGACATTACTAGGGGTGTGAGACAAGGTTGTCCTCTCAGCCCTTACATTTTTATATTTTTTTGTGGAATTACTAGCAAAGAAAATCAATGCAAGCTTAAATGTTAAAGGTATTTCTATTTTAAATAACGAATTAAAAATCATCCAGTATGCTGATGGTACTATTTTATTCCTTGATGATTCTCATGAGTCATTGAGAGAGAGGTTATTCTTATCCTGCAAGATTTTGAGCTTGCTTCCGGGCTTCTGATTATTTTTGATAAGTCTAGTGTTTTTCCTCTAGGTCTTTAATTACTCATAAAGCACACTTTATTGACCAGTATTTGTTCAGGTAGACTGATGGTCCAGTAATGTTTTAGGTATTGTTATTTGCACTGATGGAGATGAAATTGTTCGGTTAAATGTCATGCACAAGTTGTCACGACTACAGAAGTCATTGAATTTGTGGTCATGTAGAGACCTTACACCTATTGGTAAAATAATTTTGGTGAAACCGTTTGCTTTATCTCAATTGTTATATCTATTGCAATGCTTGCCAAATCCTCCCAATTATTTTATTATGCATGTGGATAAAGTTTTGTATAACTTTATCTGGGCGGAAAAACCCGATAAAATCAAACGTACTGTTATGATTAATTCAATTTCATAGGGAGGATTAAACGTTACTCATATAAGCAGTTTTATTGATAGTTTAAAATGTACATGGGTTAAGAGGTATACTGACACTACTGAGGCTTATTGGAAATTTATGTTTCCTATTATCTTAACAAGTTTGGTAAACAATTTTTATTTGAATATAATGTTATGCCAGGCGACGTTAAAACGGAAAATCATTTCATAAATGATGTACTATATGCTTGGTCTCTGATTGCTTATAAGGACCCTACTGGCAATTTTATTGATCATATCTGGAAAACCCCAATATTAAAGTAAACAATTATACTACTTTTTTACAAACATTGGTACGAAAAAATCTGATTCATATTCATAATCTTTTAGATGCAAATAACCGTTTCTTAAGTTTTCTTGATTTTAAACGGAAATTTGATATTAATTGTCCTTTCACATTTTACTGTGGCATTATAAATGCTATCCCATGTCATTGGAGAAGGTCATTAGATGCCTGCAATGGTATCGAGGAAATTCTTTTGAGAATAATTCATAACAAAGCATCACTATCTTGTTTCATTTATAAGCAACTTTTTCAGGGACACGTAACTATTTCAATGTGTATTGTTAAGTGGAATGTAAACTTCGATTATAGGCCTCTACAATAGCGTGTTATCTTTCAAATTCCTTTCAAGTCGTTAAGGGAGACACAATTACATTACTTTCAATTTTGTTTTCTTCATCGTATACTTGGGACAAACCATCTTCTGAGTTTGATGGGTTAATTGACAATTCACGATGTACTTGCTGTGGCCTAAAGGAGGAGACTATTGAACATTTGTTTTGGGAGTGTACAATTATTTCTGATTTTGGTTTAGATGTTGAGCAACATATTTTTAATAGAAACTTTATCTTGTCCAAGTCTGATTTGTTTTTGGCTATCAACTATTAATGTAGCATCCATTGAATTTTGTAATTGTTCATATCAAAATACTATATATTCAAGAAGAAAGTACATTTGAGCACTCCCAACGTAACAAATTTTTGTATAAATTAAAGTTTCTGTTACAAGTTAAGAAACATTTAGATCATGGTAAACATCAAGGACTTCTATCATAAAATCTCCTAAGAGACACTTTTAGTCATTGTGCTAAGCTCTTTGAATATAAAATTCCAATTTGTAATCAAACAGTTATTAAGTGTCATGTATATGTTTCATGTCAGTTTGTTCTTATAATTATTTTAATTATTTTCTTTTATATTTACAAACTGTTAAATCTTGGTTAAGCATGTTTGGTTTTAGTAAACTTTGCATGAATTTATTTTATTTGAGCTGTATCCTTGTTCTATCACTCTTTGAGATGAATTCGTTATGAATGCTCTCCTAATCAAGTACTCACTACAGTATGTGAGTTAATTGATTGAGTTTGGTGAACAAACAACTTGCAGATTAACTAATCCGCGCTATTTTGCTCATTGCATTAACGTTTGTATACAAGCATGGCTACAAAGACTATGTTGTGTACACGTGATTCAAATATCCATTTCATTGTTGTCTCTATGACTTTCTCTTACAATCCCTGGATACATACCTTCAGATTGAAATGGTATAAACAAGTCGCAATGTGAACGATGATAACTTTCCTTCGTATACAAGGCTGAGAAGTGTACATGAACATGTAATACAAACTCTAAAGTGTCAGCGGGCAGCCATTTCATTCATCTTTTATCTTGGTTGGTCGTTTATATGGTTGAAAACCAGATATTCAAAAGCACATGTGATTTCGATCACGTTTAAAAAGTTGATTCTGTGAAAGTACAATTTTAGATATTCCACAGTTTGTTGCGTGTTTAATTGGCATGAAGTAATGACACAATAAACACACTTTTAATACTCATTATCATAACCCTCAAACAGAGTAACAAATCTATCCCATTCTTGACATAATGTGTTCAGTATTAAGTTACATGTATACATTTACATACATAAACATATCATTATGCATACGTTTTATTATTTTCCTGGAAACGACAACTTCGTCTGAGTAATTTCTAAGCGATGTGTTACAAAAATCTCATAGAATACTATTATGGTGAATATGCCAACCTTGTTTATGACAAGGTTAGAGTTTAGGGAAAGAAGAGATACTCCATATAGAGTCTGAAACATCAATGTGCGCACGTCACCTATGTTGTGAAATACGGCTAAGTATAAATGATTTCAGTGTTGAAAGCACACACGAATGTTTGTTAAGTTAACTCTTTCTGATCGGTTTATATAGCGCCTTCTGTCTTTATTACCGCTAATAAAGAAATACAATCAAGTTTACAATTATTCCGAATTATTTTTATGTTTCAATTCCATACATGACACACATTCTTGACACCATAGTGAAAGAAAATTATGAATAGAACCATATCGAATCAATCGCGAAGTGTTCTTACGGTAATTGTATGATAGCATTAACCATGTTCCGCATTTTCGAAAACGTACTGCAAATCCTTCTTAGAACACTGGCTATTTAAGTTAGCAGAAATATTAGAGAGAACAAGAAAACATCCAAAAAACGTACTCACTGTAGAAATAAGACTAGTTAATCAGCATTATCACAATGTAGAAGTAACACTGTAAAACGTTTAGAATTCCAAGGTTATCTGACAAAGAGTCTGCAATATTGATATAAGATGGCACAAATGTGCTGTGAGTAGGCTTATTTTAATGGTTATATAAACTATACAAGATATCAAAGTTCATATTTACGTTTCACTCGAAGGTAATATAATAACTGATTTAGCGAATTCGTTATCACTTGTATTTGCACATCATAATTTTAACGTTCATAAAACGCTATTCTGCTTTAGTTTAAATGCACTAAAATATGCGGTATTTAAAGTGATGGACCGTCTTTGTATGCGTCTTAACTTTTATGGTGATACGTTTCACTACAATAAAGGTACAAACCTAAATGTATGTACAAAAAAAAACAATTCTACCATTAGAATCCTATAGCAAAATATTTGTAGATTTATGTTTGTACGTAAAGAAAAAAACTGCAGACTCTATTTACCCTTGTCCTATTTACATTTTATACTCACTATTTTACATTTTCTTTTCTTTTTTATTTTTAAATCACTCTGTGGTCTCCTACATTAACACAACCACTTTGTGTTACATGTGACATATGGTGGCATGCGGTAATGCAAACTAAACAGTTCTATGATTTTTGATCGTTGTATATTGAAGAGAAAGCTGGCTGTAATTAAAAAGCGATACTCGAGCATTACAGCAGATTGCAGTATTTTACGTAACAGTTCTTTTAGAACCAATACAAACATCGCGTAAATTCTACAGTAAGGTGCCCGATCTTAACGAACTTGTCAGAGTATTGTGTAGTGAGTTGTCCGTCTTGAAAAAAAAATGTTACTGACCTGTAGTGAGGGAAATTATTTTCCAACATGCAGACTAACTAAAATGCTGCAAAAATGTATAGCATGACAACGTTGTTTAAAGTAGTTTAAATAAATGATTGTCTCCTTTACACGGTTAAAATAACATATGTTAGTAAACGCTTGTTAAGAACGTTTGAATTTGTTATCTTAGTTCATGCAACGTTACTCTCAAAGTTTGAAAAACGTAACATGTTAAATGTAGACTTATAAACTACACTACAACCATGTTACCAGCAAATTAACCGTTCGGAATGTTCCATTCTAAAGAGGTATGTATTATTAATCAAGCATTACCTTTTCTGTGATCTTCTTCTTAGGAATAAGAATATATTTTTCCCCTTAGTATTGTACAATGCGATGGAGCCGCCTTCTAAACTAGGAGTTTCATTCGGGGAATGTCCCTTCCGGTTGAGTCTCCTACCATCGTAGTAGAGTCACTCCGAGCATATGTATATGAGACGGATAAGAGAGTAGTGATGTTTAATACACCAAAACTTACTTTCTTGTGTATTTATGAACGAAGACACTTCCCTGTCTGTCCCCCTCTCGCATGTGAGGGTCCTTGTTTGCGTCTACTTTGGATCTCTTGGGACTAGGCAGCATTTACAAAATAATTACACACGGAAAGACAAATGCTTTTAGCTGGAAAATAACAGCTGCTGACAACGTATTGCGTACTTTGCGTATATTGTTATCAGCATTCTAGGTATTGGATTATTATATGCACTCTACCCCACCCCTACCTTGCTTGATACGTCATTGGTCAACGTTATTTAAATTGTTCTTGTTGATTTTTGGTTTTAATGATAATCGTAACCTTTTAAGTCACGCAGTCGGATGAGTGTGTGTATTTGCGTTGCCATAGCTATCAACTCGAGGACTTGTGTTCTGGTACACACCTTCTCTTGGAGTACATTTGGTGTGTGACCGTCAATTTGAGGATGTCCTCAAATTTTAAAATTAGGGAATGGACTCCAAGTGACCTTAAAAAGCTCCTGTATCAGTATGAGGGAGGTCCTCAAATTGTCACCATCGGATACAAATTTGGCTGAACAGTGTTTATGGTAGAAAACCCTGCTACGAGAGCAACCTCCTAAATCTTCAAATTGACGTCCTCAAAATTATGTCCTCAATTTGTTAATGTCGTTAACGTGTGCAGTGAATGTCAGCAATGTTGGAATGTCAGGAGAAAGCTTTAGTAAATTTATTTAGTTCCCTTAAATTCAACCATTAAAAGACATTCATCCCGTGCTTTAAAATTTGTCCTAGCCTCCCCTTAAATTGTCACTTCATGAAACTGTGTATGCATTTTCTTTAACTTGGCTGTTGTATTTATCTTTAGTAATATCATCAAAGGAGCAGTACTTTCAAAATAGTAGCCTACATGTATTTAAACATTTCACATACATGTTTATAGGATTTTCATAAACAATTGCATCGATTTCTTTTTCATTTTCTGTATTGGATAAAAAGTGATTGCTTACTGCAAAACAAATTCGAAACCAGTTACTATGGTTTCATCCCTACTGCCATTCTATTTAGTAGTCCGGGGTAATATTTTTTTTTTCTCATAGACTCTAGCATTTATCCCTACATCTATTATATGTTGTATTCCGGGATGATATTTTTAACTGAGGTTTCTCATAGACTCTAGCATTGCTTCACGAACTATCAGATGAGTAAAATATAATTCAAACCCAGAATATCTATAGAAATGTTACCTACACTTACATCTTTCATTTGTGTTGGGATTTGGCATACCGATCTTAAAATAGTAACCGAACTCTTCCTATAAGTTATATACTTATCCACGTACCAAGTTCTTAAGAGAGAGAGAGTGAGATACAGGGGTTGTGGTGTGTGTGCGTGTGACTGACACCTTAGTTTGTATGCACGATAAGACAACAAGGGAATAATTGTTCAACATGATACTTGGTGACTGGGAGGTTCTTAATAAGCTGGTGAATCTAATTGATTTTGGTGCTCACACAATGAATATTAATGAGGTCACAGGACCAAACGTCAACATCTTCAAATTACAGTTACTAGACAATCATCAGTCATAGTTTCATCAAACGTAAGTGTGTTATTGGTAGGTAGCCTACCCATGGAGATGTGTGTTTCAATTGATAACATGTGTAGTTATGAGGAGGTTGAGTTACAAGTTTGTATGATTAATAACTTTACATGGCAATTATTGACATTGCCATTTTGAGTGAGTAGGTGAAACCTAATTGTTTCTGGTGCTTATGTCATAACTTATGATGAGTTTGAGGGTGAGGGATCATATATCAAATTGCCGTTACTTATATGGAAACCATATGTTTGATCTTCAAAATTGGATTAATGATATTTGTAGAAAGCAGTCACATGCTGATGTGTGCTACAAATGGTTCATGCATATTTATGAAGGACAATGGCTAACATTATTTGGTACACATAACTTAGGAGAATGCTTCATCATTACATACTTGTAGTGTTCCTGTGAATCAAATCAATGAGCTACAGTAAGGAACCATGGCATGTTTTCATTCTGGTTGTGTTTTGACAAGGTGAACTAAAGGGGTTTTTTTTCACTTAGAAAGAGGAAAGCGATGGGGATTGTATCTTCGAGAAGGTAGCAAAATCCCAATAATAAGGGTTATTTATAAATATTCAAAGCAAAGTTTGCACAAGTAAAGTAGTATAAGTAGTAGTTTTATCATTATTGTAGCGATCGACTGGGGTCGCTCTTACTCTGACAACTAATTATTATTCATGTCAGTATATTCTACACACCTGCATAATTGCCGCGATGGATTTCGTCGATGGGTGACTTTGTAATGTACTATTTAGGCTCACCGTTTTATAATTTTGTTTCTTTTCCTTAGGCTGTTATCCTTCCGTTTCTTTTGTTTTAAGAAAGGTCCAATGGAAGCCGACGTTGGCTTCTAAAATCACTCGCTCCTTGGTTGTGTTAGATTAGAGAACTCCAGAAATGTATTACATATTATTATGTTGTTTGTTAGTACGTGTAGGGAGACTTCCGGAGGCCGACGGCGTGACTCGTGCGTGCTATGTAAGTTTTATTAAGCGTAAAATAATATTTTGTTTAGTTGAGCGGGTCCGGGGCTTAGGGTTTAGGCTCGATGCGACAGGTTTTTGTCTTTCTTAATTTAAAGAAGGTAGTTAAGAATGCCTCGTGTCTGAATCCGACCTCGTATCGGAACGAGTCGCGTCGGTGGATCCCCCACGGCAGGTTACTTAATTAAGTACTTGATTCCGTGTGCTCTGTGTATATAATGCTTTAATTTACGTCCAGGTTGTAGCGAAGTAAGGACTGTATTTGCTCTAAAAGAGCTTGAATATTTACTAATAAAAAATATTTCCGCTCGTTTGCTCTCAGAGAGCCTAGTTAATTCGCTAATATACATAGTATATCTGAACTTGTAATTTGTAATTGACTTCTTTTAGTTAAGTATATAAGAGCTCTAGCTTTACCCCATAATTAAGTAGCGTCCCTCCCCCCCCCACCACCCCGACCCCTTTTCACCATGACCTCGGGTGACCTCCAGTTGCCTGAGTTCCTCACCATCGCTAAACTTTACTTCAAACTGTGGGCGCTACATTATCTTCCCCTTACCCTAGATTCACATTTACAATATCTTAGCTAGTAGAACAGACAGGAAGTCCTCCTACATCACACTTCCCACAAAGATGACTAGCAGTTTCTATTTTCAAGCCAACAATAAAAATAATAACATACTTTTCCAACCTCTAAGTCCCAGTAGATCACTTCCACCGTTTCTCTCTACAACAGAAACCTTACAACAGTCTGTGCATTGAATATCTAAACACAGATCTCTATCACCAAAGTAACATTCAGTATGATGGCATTTCCAATGATGTTATTACATGGTCATTCCTTAATAAATTGTTTCTTTAAAAAATATGTGAACATAATACTTTCCTGTCCCATCCTCCTGTAATCCATTGTTAGATTAGTAGATATCTAGCCAGATGAAGATCTTATAACCCAGTTTAATTCAAGTACTTGTTTGAGTCCTTATTTCTTGTTTACATACCGCTGTGACAGTTGTGTTGTGTGTAAACACCTTGAAAATCAATTGTAATGATAAGCAAGTTTTGTAGAGATGTGACGTCCTAACTGATTGTCATAATGTTTCCACCTGGAACATCGGTTTGAAAATGTACAATTCACACACACAAAATGGAGATAGACATCAATTATAGCGCAAAAGCTACATCTCTAATTTATTGTAAATCTCTACTTCAAAGGTATTAAAAATAATCGGACAAGAATATCAGAAAAGACTGCATCTCTCCTCACTAGTGGTAGCCCACCCTCTGCTTAAGTTAATTACTCTTCCCCTCTCACCTTCTTTGTTCTTCCCAACATCTCCTCCCCAACAGGTCTGGACTTGTTCTTTCCCAAAATAAACCAAATTAAAACAATAGTGTCTTTTGTGACCATATGATGCACCATACATAGCTCCATGATCTAAACAAGGATGAGTAATCGACCCAGGTCAAAGGTCACTGGATTGTTACTATGGGCAGTTGTTCATCCTCTGCCCACCAAGGAGGAAATCTACGGAAGCCTTTAGGTGATACATCTTTACACTGATAAATAATCCTACAAAATCAAGTTCGTACACAACAAACATAATTGATGTGCACAGAATGCGTGTCTTTCACAACCGCCTCCAAAAGTCCATGTTTTACTCAATGCAAGAACGGACCATTAATTCTAGTTTGAATGGAGCCCACATACATTAAGTGTAGTTGGTGCAACTGTGGTGATAAAAAATGCAAATTGTGTTCGAATCGATCTTGGTAACTGTTAAGACGTTAACTTACTGAGGTCATGTATAACTATTGAACATTTTCAGTACTACACCTTGCTCAATGGCACTGCGAACGATATATTTGTTTGCAAACCACACTTTTCTATGCCTGTGCTGTTTTATTTTCAGTGACCACTACATCGTGGTGTTGTCAGTTTAGACTATATCTGTAGTGTTCTTTGATTTAGTTAATGAACGTTAACATTTTAACACAACCGTTCCGCCATAGCGTGATTTCTAGTTTATGTATAGATAATGCATGATTCAATAAAGTATCTGCTAGTCCTTTACTCTACTCTGAGCTATCAAATCCCTTTTAAAATAGTTGAATTTCTCTTGCAATTCTAGTCTGGTACTATTTTGTTTGATATGTAGATAGACTATAGTTTCTAGCTTACTTCTATAGAAAAGAAACCGAATGAGAGGTTATATATGGATTCTCAAATGTAGTAATGTAGTATGGTCTGTTTAGTTTGGTAGTATTTAGTATGAGAGTAATACATTCTCCATTGTGCGCCACAGTTTAAGATTGTTCATGATGTAAATATTAAATTAGTGTAAAAGGGAGGAAAATAATATTCTTGAGAAAATATATTTTCCATTGTAAGCCACAGTTTACGTATTCGTAGAGATAAATATTAAATGAGTAGAACGAAGGGGGGGGGGGGTATTATTCTTACTGAGAAAATATCTACTCCATATTAGTGCTGTAGATGAGCCTTGAGGTCGTGATATCGAAGTGAGGATTATAATATATGCATTCCAATGATATACCGATGCCAATCTGGACCATAACAGATGTAGATCAAAAAAATTAAATAAAAGACAAATCTGATCAATACACATTTAGAGTTATTTTTAGTACGTACCGAAGTAGAATAGTTAACATTTCACTTAAAATCCTTGGAAATTTTAACACAATTGTTGTTACTTTTGTGTAGTTTGACGGGGATGTAGAATAATTTAAATGATAATTAATGGAATTTGATTGTATTCAAAAGAATGCACAACCACAGCATGCCGCAGAAAGGAAGAAAATACGCAAAGGCCAGGCAACTGTAAGATAGTGTTTGCTGTACTAATGAATGTAATAATGAGCTAGCCCTGACAATGTGAACTATATCAATAACATGTTCAGAGCTCTTTTTGATAGTGACGTGAGATACATATTATTCCTTCCCTTACTTAACCTTCCTTCTCTTTTTGAGAGTGACGGGATCCACTAGATATGATTAAGGCGCCCGTCTGAGAAACGTTCCCATTAAAAGTCGATTTAATACGTTATCACATTAGCTTACTTATTATACGTGTAGCTTCTACGAATTACAGTATTAATAATGAATTCGTAACTAAAATGTATCAGTCTGCAACTAAGATACGTTGAACTTGTGCACGCTGTGACGGTGATCACTGTATTATAAAAGGGAACCGATAGAGGAACCATGCCTAAATAACTTGATGCTGTATAATTCATAACGCAACATTTCTCTTTCAAACATAATTTGTTTGTTCTTTAGACTGACAGCTCCATCACTCCTGTCGTAGATACATATAATGATTGTACATTCACCAATGTTATAATTGACCAGCAGCTATCTGAGTCTGGACAGGGTTTTATCTCAATATGATTGGTTCATTCAACGGTGAAAATTATGTTTCTACTGTGTTGTATCAGAACGCCTAATCCTGCGTTACATGGGAGATAAAGTACGGGGTTATAATGAACAGTCAATACGTTATGAATTCATCTGTTTTTCATATCGACGAAATTAAAGTAACTTTTTAGCAATAAGGGTACAGTATCCCTTTAACTTTAATATAATTAATATAACATCAATGTATTGCTCTGCAAACGATTGCTCTTGAAATTAAATATGACAGAAACAAAATACAGTTCAAATTGTCCCGATATGAATTACTCTATTAATTACGGAATACAGTTATATATGGATTCATGTGCGTAAATTAGATTACAAATCCAAATTATCTGAAACGTGATCATATTTTCCATTACGTCACATCAGGAAATGTCGTCTCTAAACTGTTTTTTCTGATTAGTTTTGTTCTCCTATATTTATTTAAGGCTCTAGTTGAATAGTTAACCAATTTAAAGCATTGTACGCATATCTCATAAGGACCAAATATTAGATTAGTGCAATTGCCCCTCATATCATATTGGAACATCAACAAAGACGACCTAAAATTTAAAGATGCCACACCTGAACTTTAAGAAACGACGTAACGGGTGGTGAGGTCGCAATTCATCATCTTTTCACGATAACATTTGTCAAATCGTTCATTTTGTTCAGATGAGAAACTGTACTTCCATTGATTAAGTGTTCCTGTTAATATAAAGAGAAGCTGTCAATCATTAAATATTGTAAAAAAAATGAGGCACAGAAGCATTATAAATACAACATTATGTCATCATTTCATTTCTATGCTTGGCACCGGATTTGTCTAATTAATATATCAACTAGAATATATTAAATATAATTTGGTGGAATTTGAACTTCCAAAAAAACATTTTTTGTTTGTATTTGGAAGTAAGTAGAAAATAGAATACTAAATATTCTTATGCATTTAATAAATCAAGACATTTCGTTGGTGTGGTTAAAGTGTTTTACTATTATGAAAAAAAAACATAATTCCACTACAAATAAACAGTTTTATTAAATTTACCGCTTTTAACGAATATGTTCAAATCAACAACTTCCTTCCCTTCTGTCAAATTGTGTTCGTGGTCTTTCTGAAACGACGCTCTCATCACCTCAATAGAAGCGCTCTCAACTACACGTTCGACAGCTGTATTATCCAATTCACGTCCAATAAATGAGGATACTTCTCTAACGACCTTTTCAAGATCCTGAAAATATAATAGGTACCAATGAATGCATTTATGGATATTGACATTTCTTATAATGTGTTAACTTACCATGCTGAATATATATATATATATATATATTTATGTATATATTTATGTATATATTTATTTATTATTAACAGAAAGAGAGAATAAGAAAAGTCATTATCCTCGGGTATTACCCGTAATAAGGAAATCTTTGTAGTGAAAGTGGAAAATCACCTTCAAGAATTTCGAAGTAGAAATAAACTCATAAAATATAAAGGAATCGTAAACGTACAAGAAGAAGAAGAAGAAAACAAGAAGAACAACGTCTTTAAAACACGTAAAATGTGATTAATACTTACCGACTTCATGGACTCAAAGTGCACAAAGAGGAAGTTAACATCATGTCTGTGTTCGTAATATCCGATGACATTATCAAACCAGTCCCCGTAGTCAGCTTTTAAAACAACCAAAACAATGATATCTTAGAAACGTAATGCAGTGTTTATTTGAGAACTCTGTGAGTATTCAGAATGGTCACTGTCAACAGGCTTTGCATGATTGAATGTCACTCAAGAATAATTTCAAAATAAAACAAAACTGTCAGCAAACTGCTTATCTGTTAAAGAACTTGTGTAAGAAGCTGTGTAGAAGTAAACTGGATTGACGTTTCGAGCCTAACAGGTTCTTCATCTGAGGCTGAATGACAAGTAACAGACACAACAAAGGACAAAAAAAAACACACAGAATACAGGTTAATTAGCAGGGTGAACACGAAAGGGATATATGCAAGAGTTGACACATTGTGGAGAGAGTTGACTACAGAGATCCAACTATTAACAACTCATATCGCGAACCATACTTTTTGGTGGCTTATTATTTAGCGTGTACAGTAATTACATCGTGATGCACGATCAATTTACTAACCTCGACCACCAATAAGATCATCAAAGAAGGCATCAAACATTTCTTGTGTGTGAGGTACAGGCTTTCCCCTTATAATCTC
>JAIPMN010041401.1:0-15987 GCA_020650975.1 Apostichopus californicus
GGGCATGCACCCGTAGTTGTGAACTAATTTTCCCGGTTGAATGTTTAAATGACCCGACTGCACATTTTACCCGAATGATGTTAGGAAGTTTGTATGTGGGAAGGGGTTGGGGGGGGGGTATTTTCCCGGTGATCCTTTGCGCACGGCACTGAAAGAGTGTAAATGTTTTGCTTGGTAATAAATGAGGAAGCAGCAGCACATGATTTGATTTCATTTATTCATTCCAGAATTAATATAAAATTTATAAAAAAGGAGTTATAAAATACGTTAACAGGAAGTATAACTAATATACATCGTGACATCATATACATCGTGTATTTCAAATATAAGGAGGGAAATCAATATAACCCTCCAGTGTAGTATATCCATTCTTCGTGTTTATGCAGCGTTAGGCCGTACAGTGAATGTATTGTTTGATATACAGTTGGATAAGCCATTGCTCTGATATAAATTAAGTTGTTCCACTGGGCTGACGAACTTCCGACATATTATATACCAACGGGTTGGAACGTTGTCCGTGCATCTGTCCGCTACAACAACGGTGCCCGTCAAACTACGCATTTTCTCATACACAGAGTTATTGGCTATTGACGCTGCACATCAAGTTCCCTGACACCCATACCTCTTCAGGATATATGTGAGTCCCCACCATGCCGTGTAACATGAATCGTCCATTAACCTCATCACCTGTTTCGAAGTTTTACATCCCAGCTCATTTGTGCACTTCCGTACATCCGTAGATGATATTTCTGAATGGGTCCATCAATTAATTTACATTTTGACCTTTAACTCCTGGTCAAGTAAGGCCCTATTTTAAAGTTGGTGATATCACGCGGGACGACGAATTACCGAGTTGAAAACACAAAAACAATTAAGGTGTTAATGAAGTAGATAGCAAATTCACAGATGATTTACTTTAACCTTTATTAAAACTTTGAGAAAAAAAGGTTGCAGTTAACCATCACATGTTCACTTTCCACCAATCAGAGAGGTGTAATAGGACAAACGATTATAGAAGATTCTTACATGCGGTTCTAGGAAATCAGTCACATGTTCACTTTCCACCAATCAGAATAGTGTAATATGACAACCGATCATATACGATTCTTTCATGAGGTTCTGTGAAATCATTCAAAGATAAGTATAATTTACATTAAGACTAGTACAATTTACAAGCAATCACATATTAATATTGTTCTAATATTGTTTCTATGCAATAGATATTTTACAGAAGCGTTAAGATGCCGAACACTCTCACAATATTGTCATTCCTTAATATTGTGTATGACATATGCAAAATACATCAAAGAGTTTACTCTTATATCAACAACGTTCATTAATTCTTAAAAGAATTTACATTTAAAATGAATTACAATGTAAAGAATGGATAATTCATGTTCTTTATTTTTAAATTCATGATTCGTAAAGAAACTTACTTTTACACTTAATTGTATATTAAAATAAAAGTATCCACACAATTTAATAGTTGTATCACTCCTCTGAAATGTGTATTCCACCAATATTATTTTCGTCATATTTTACACATTTTATGTGAACTTCTCGATTTTCTTTTTGTTCTGAATCGTAAGATACTTGTAGTTTTCGAAGAGATGAGAAGACGTACTGATTCAGTTTGGACATTTCGATGACGTAACCAAATCGTCATATCCTCTCCCGTCCAACACTGATTCCTTGACTGACACCATCCTTAACCACTCACGCATCGAATATCGCTCTCGAATTACTATCTTTTATATGACAACATATATCGCAAAGGTAAAATCCACAAAGACTGTTAAATGAGAGAGTTTCTTTCAAGATTCCTGGTTTCATGATGGTGTTTGACACCAACAATTACACATTGGAAACGTGAAAGTACCGTCTTTCTAATACTATCACGAACCTTAACTTTATCTACAGTGTTATAACCTTCTTTCAAATTGTACCTATGTCATACTGTGAAATCTCAAAACCGAGGCAGCCAAACTCATCAATATTCTATTTTCTTTGTAATTTCTCCATCAAGTACAAATCGATGAAAACGTTTTTTTTTTCTCAAAATAGTTTTTTTGATTTTTTTTTCGAGTGTAACTTATTGATGAGCACGTCATTCTGATATAAATGGTTCCTTCTTTATAATTGGCAGAAGAAATATCCATGAAGTGATACAAGAAAAAATTGCTTAACAAAATAAACAAATTTGAAATATCAGCATAAAATCGAGTGAGTTAAAAATAAGTATGATGATTTTAACTGAACTACATAACTAACAGTCCCCTAAGCAAGAAATGTAAACAAATACCAACACGTAGTATATGCAAACAACAATGGTGATTAAAGCAAAGTGAAAGCTTTAAAGGGGATGATGGCCAATGTTGTAACAACGTCACAATTATATATAGAGACCCGTATTCCCTTTGAATTTTCCCAGTACACTCCCAAGTTGTTTTGTGTAAACCTCGGGGAAGCAATTTTCGATGAACTGAGTGGTGTATCATAACTCCAGCGGGATCAGAACAGGTTGTCTTCAGGAACACGTACTTGCGTAATTCATCTACCAGGATCCAATCTTCTACAGGACAAAGAAGAATAAAAACCATGCAAACAGAATGCTTGGGTATTATGCCTAGACATTTACATTATTTTTTTCTTGTTGGGGCCGGGGGTAATAATCATTTTCAGAGATTTGTTAATACTTTCATAATGTTTAAATATGTGGATGTATAAGAATGGAATTATAATATAACGGAAAATGTTTACTAATAAGTTACTGCTTTCTCCTCTAAACATTAAAACTTATTTAATCAGAATGCGTGGATATAAGGCCTAATCATTTTACATTTTTTTTATTGTGGGAGGGGGGGGGGGAGGATATTCATAACTTTTAGATATTTGGATATATAAGAGTGAAAATCAATATTTAAAATATTTAGTTCTTACCATCAATTATATGTAGTATATTTAGTAGTGAATTCATTAATATGACATTTCTGCATTAATATGACATTTCAGTCGCTCATTATATATGTGTGTATGTATGGTTATTTTTTTAAATGTACCTTTAGTTACCAAGTGCTGGATTGGATTGTTATAGATATATCATTAATAACTATCACTTTACCCTACTCATTGGATGATGAGAAGTTTGTGTTCACTTCGTCATTTAAGCCAATATGTTAATGATTGTTTAGCTATATTTGTTCTCTACATGACTTTAAACCTCTCACTGTTACTGTTAGGCATGTAATATAGTATAATAATACTTCATCACTTTATCACGGTGTTTGTTACTAGTACACTTGATAATATACCCATTTGACGGCTTGTGACATACGTTTACTACATTGGAACTCGAATCGGGCTTGCGGAATGAATTACATTTTGCTGTTCAATATGTTTATCAATCTTATATCAATCCAATCCATCTATTGCATATTTAGCAATGATTGCTTACTACATCACTTCAAACCAACCATTTAAATGTTTAGTAATATTTGTTCATGTTCATTTTAATCAACCCACTTCCCTATTTTTTCTTTCTTTATTGATTGCAACATCAGTTTTATCAATTCAGTGCAAATTTTAAATATTTGTGGACTACCTAACTCTCATCCACTCAGTGTGTGTTTAGTAATATTTGTTGACTTCATCCCTATAATCCACTCAGTGTATGTTTAGTAATATTTGTTGACTTCATCCCTATAATCCACTCAGTGTATGTTTAGTAATATTTGTTGACTACATCACTCTAATCCACTCAGTGCGTGTGTAGTAATATTTTTTTACTACATCACTTTAATCCACTCAGTGCATGTTTAGTAATATTTGTTGACCAGATCCCTTTAATCCACTCTGTGTATATTTAGTAATATTTGCTGACTACATCACTTTATCTACTCAGTGTATATTTAGTAATATTTGTTGACTACATCACTCTAATCCACTCAGTGCGTGTATAGTAATATTTTTTTACTACATCACTTTAATCCACTTAGTGTATGTTTAGTAATATTTGTTGACCAGATCCCTTTAATCCACTCAGTGTATATTTGGAATATTTGCTGACTACATCCCTTTAATCCACTCAGTGTTTATTTAGTAATATTTGTTGACTACATCACTCTAATCCACTCAGTGCGTGTATAGTAATATTTTTTGACTACATCACTTCAATCCACTCAGTGTATGTTTAGTAATATTTGTTCATTCATACTTAGTAAAGATTCCTAAATCCTATTGGTCCATTCAGGTCAGCTGACCGTGGTTAATCCTGTGAGTAACGCATGGTAAAATTACGGGGCATCACTTTAATGAATCTTTGGTTATATGTAACCAAAAATGTTTTGTTTTATGATTTTTCCCCCACACAAATGGTAGTGTATGAATGAACGGGGTTAATCAACGGTCTAGCATGCGTTACTCACATGATTAATGCACTCCAGGTGTTAATGCTATCGCTGGATGCACTCGGGCTCCGCCCTCGTGCATCGCTTGCATTATCCCCCGATCGTGCATTAATCCTGTGAGTAACGCACGCTAGACCGTTGATTAATTAACCCCTTATTGACCAGATCCCTTTAATCCACTCAGTGTATATTTTGTAATATTCTTGACTACATCCCTTTAATCCACTCAGTGTATGTTACTCATTTTTGTTGACTACATCCCTTTAAACCATCCACTGTATATTTAGTAATATTTGTTGACTACATCTCTTTAATCTACTCAGTGTATATTTAGTAATATTTGTTGACTACATCCCTTTAATCCATCCAGTGTTTCATCCCTTTAATCCATCCAGTGTTTATTTAGTAATATTTGTTAACAACATCACTGTAATCCATCTATTACTTGATTAGTAATAATTATTGACTACATCACTCTAATCCACCCATTGCTTTGTTATAGTAATATTCTTGACTACATCCCTTTAAGCCACTCAGTGTATGTTTAGTAATATTGGTTCACTTCAAGTCTTGAAGTATCTCATATTATATTTATTACTACTTGTTAACTACGTAATTTTAATCAATCCATTGCATATTTAGTAATATTTGTTACTATTAACATTCATCCAATCACTCAACGTGTTTTGCTCACTTGTCTCTACTCACCCGATATGTCAGTACTTTCTTTATACTACTTCTCATTCAGAAACCATCAACTGATAATCGATACATGACGCAATTAAACAGTTATTGATATATCACAGTTATAGTTAGTTCATCGAATGACGTCACTTTATGTTAGTTACTCTAACTAAGCCATGCTGTGTTCAAACCAGTGGCGGGCGCTGAATTACAAACGTCCGGTGGTACCCAAGTACCACGCCAATGGTATTTCGATGCTCTTGCTAGTAATAACAATATCGATATGTTATTAAAACAATATGATGAAATAATTATTATACAGAAGATGGAATGATTACTTACTTCCCAACGACCAGAGTCTAGATCAAGCCTATAATATTCATCATCTTTATCAGGAGTCCAGAACACTGTAAGAAACAAATACGATTAATAAACAATAAAGGTTGTAACGAATAAAAGAATATCAATGATCTATTAGTGAATGACACATTTTGAACAATACACAATATAAACAACCATATCACGTTAAACTAAGATCTTTATTGTCTCTAGGGATGCATATTCTTTCTTTTCGCTGACAATATTTTGGGTTGTCATGGTGTCACATGTTCTTTACAAATGTGAGTTTTGGGAGAATGGTGAAAAGACATACTGTAGGTGGGCTACACCTGAGACTACATTTTATACAAAACAAACTGTAGATGTTCCCAATTAATCCCCTTATCCGTACCAGTCCCTGGTTAGCACATGTGCACAGCTACAATGAAATATTAAACAAAGAATATTTTTTTCGTGACAAAGCAATGATGTAGACAACACAAGTTTAATAAGTATTTCAAAACTTTAAATCTTTTCAATGTTACACGATAAGATCATCTGACAGTTTTTTCAATTATTATTATTATTATTTTTGGCAATACTTATTAAACAGTTGTTTAGAATTGCTAGTGATTACCATTCCGTCAAATATCAAACCTTGAAATCATGTTGCATATACCTTGAACATCGGCCGTAATGAACATGGAGCATATCTATCTCACACTGCGATACAGCTGAGTAGGTATATAAACAGTAAAGATAAAGTACTGTTACGAGAAAGCAACCTACTTTTCTCGTGTGTACGTATTTTCTATCTTGCCTGTTTTACCGTTATAAAATGTTTCTTACTTTAATGTTTAAGCTGGGAGGTCCTTGGTTTGTGTAATTTAAGTATCAGTTTATTGCTGGCTGTGAGAGTTGGTTCTTGCTGCCGGGGCGCGATTTTTTTTTCCCAAACAGGTTTGCAATTACGGAGTTTTCCGCCATTCAGATTGCTCGTGACGTCAGCATCAATAATGGGCATCGCTTCGAAGACATGCACTGAATTACACACTGACACTTAATTAAGTCTAGTTACGGGGTTTCCCATCAAACGCCCTAACTTTACTTTTAATGCTGGAATAACATGTTGACCTTACTTATGATACATAAGCTACATTCTATTGGGTTCGTGTTTACGTTATTCAAGATTTGTGAGCCGTTCTACTGCAATCGGTATTCGTTTTGTGGATTGGGTAGGCCTACACTAAAATCAACTTCACGAGTCTTGAATGAATATACGCAAACAGTTTAGTGTACAGTATGATATTTTTCCGTCACTGCACTGTGTACACAGTTATAATACATATAGGCCACCAGCGCATGTGTGATGTACCCTGTACGAACATTTCACTGTGCGATGTTATCGATTAATGCCTTCACAGAAAACTTCGATCAAAGTAGATGATCATACCATACTAGTGTGCTCAATATGTCTAAACCAATTCCAAACACATCTACAACGAAAAGCTTCGGGTAATTTTGAACGGGCATATCTTCGTTGCAACGAAAGGATGCAGACACTTTGGTTACCTGGAAGTGAAGGTTTCTATCGTGATAACGTAACTTTTCCGACCAATCACGAGCGCCTATTTACACGCAATTGCAAACCTGTTTGGGAAAAAAAATTCGCTGCCGGGGCTTTATGTAAACAGTTCCGGTGGACAAGGCCGCCTTTGTTCTTAGTATACAGGAAACTATTGCGGGTGCATAGACAGTGGGGCGGGGTTAGCTCATATACGTATAGCACTGTAGAGAGCGTTGACCGGCTGTAATTGGGTTATGGCGCTTGTCAATCTTACTGGCTATCTTTTAATTGGTCAGTTAATCGTGTATAGGATTCTACACAGTTACGGGGTTATTTATAATGTCGTGCAAGGAGCGTTTTTAGGCATTAAGTTGGGGTATATTTAGTGCAAGTTGCTAGGCAGAATCTATGCCGAATTTGTACGTTGTTTTAGGGACTTATTAGGTTATTTTTGGCTTCTGCAGAGGATCGAGGTATGCACTTATGGAACGCCAAAAGGACCACAGGTTGGCGCTACTACTCTAAACAGGAGGTGCTACTAGTCCTAAGTGACGATGCTGCTGTAAAAAGGTGGCGCTACTACTCTAAATAGGCGATGCTACTACTACTACAGGCGGCGATGCTACTGTAAATTAGTGGCGCTACTACCCTAAACGGAAGGTGCTACTACTCCAAATTGGAGACGCTACTACCCTGTATCCAAGGCGTGTTTCCAAGGCGTGTTTCCAAAACAATATGTATAGAGGGGTCATCATGAAGGTCAATCTCCACGCCACGTGTGGTTATTGCATAATCAAACCACATTCTTTGCGGACAACACTGACCCATGGAGCTCTAGATCCATGGTAAGAATAACGTTTTTCTGTCAACCCATTATTGTTACTCATTGTGGCGCGGTTGCAAACATGTCCGTAAGGAAAATGTGTATCACCATGTAAACATTAGTATGATTTATTTTGTTTGGGGGGGGGGGGTGGGGGTCCTTTACTCTGTGATTCTTGTTTCAGGTTTAAATATATGCATGAGCCATTAATTATGTTACTAAAATAAGTATATGAAAGACTGTCATACTTAAAAGTTTTGTATCGTCTCATTTAGTGTATCTATATACTGCCATCCTGTTTGGACAGGGAGCTCTCCAAGTAACAGCTCATTGGTTTCACCACGCCAAGTTTATTACGTTCCTCAAACACAATCTACCCTACAAGATTGTATGGGTTAGGTAAATTGTAATCATGGTAACTCTGGCATAAAACTTCAAGAAACGTTATAGCCTACCCACGCCCCAGTCACGGGAACATAATTCCAAAGGTGGGGACTAATCGCTCTCCCCGAATGATTTGTTGAGGCATAGACCTTAAAGACGGGCTGTGACTATGGGTTTCATGAATGTATTTTTTTCTGCGGAGTGCTCTCGGAAGAAATTTACACAGTTCAGGCTTCATGTATGTTTAGCCTAAATCAAATTAGGTAAATAATTAGGTTTATATAGGCTACACACACAATTTTGAAGAAACAAAATTCAAAAGTTGTTGTTTGTTTTCACGGTTTCCCCGAAAGCCCCCCCCCCCCCGACGTTACCCATCGGACAGACCATGGAGGTATGGTCCCCTGCCCCCTCTCCTTTCATACGCCATTGATCAGCCCTTAAATGGTATTCAGGCTACGCCGAAATAGTCATTAATCACTTTCTGATAATAATTTGAAGAGGGCGAACCAAGGAGAGAACATAGGCTACCTTCTTATTAATACGTAAAAATGAATAATTAGTTACTATTGTAAAAATTATATAAATACATAATGCACTTGTCATCCAGCCTCTGAAAAGATCCTGCTAGGATTGAAACGTCAGGCCCATTTACTTTGACGCATTATAGTTACTATTGTATACTACGGAACACAGCCTCGCCCCATCATTAAGATACAGGGTTGGCCGGTTTTTACCGGGCGGTTTTTACCGCCCGGTAAGTACCAGGTATTTACCGGTTTTTACCGGGAGGTTTTTCCCACCTATAAGTGGGAAAAACTGGGAAAAACCTCAAATTATATAGAATTCCTAAAAATTTATGTGGAACTTGTGGAGGAGCATGGGAACTACAAGAAAATAGCATCTTATAGTAGGGGGTAGGGTTACATCCAAAGAACAGCCATGATCTATGACTGTGTGTTTACCAATCACACTATCAATTTATAGGCACTGTACTATGTGACTGTTGTGACATCAACTAATTTGAGAATAAGTAACATCTGGAACAGTTACCTTGTGTTGTTGATACTCCTAAACCTCTCCAGTAAGCCTACACAGGAAGTGCCCAGTATCACCTCACATGTCCACCTCAAAGTGTTTACGCACTCATGCATGAAGTTGTATATAATAATTGGACCATGTTTGCATCAAGGTAAACAGTTGGTTTGTGTGAATGGCTCAATAGGGCCAGTGTGCGTTTAATTGGGCCCATGTGCCTTACATAGTTTCAAAGCAGTTTGTATTGAGCCCCCTGGATTGAAGATCACCTCAATAGACTGTTGCCTACTGTATTGATTGAATGAACTGTCTGAGCACATAATAGGCCTAAAGAATTTAGGAGGGGTGAGTGACCCAGTGTAGACCTACAGTATAGTGGTACGGGCAATAGGCAATGCATACTGCAGGGGAAGAGATCGTGACAGAATAACTAAGTGCAATTATGAAAAATACTCTTTTTTCCACAAAAAGTAGAACTAGGTTGTGATAAAATGGCTCAAAATGAAGCTAATAAACTCCCATATTCAATAACATATGCCTGTCATGAAATGGTATCATGCCTACTGATGACCCTGCATGTAACGGACAAGTAATATTAGGTTTCGAGACGGAGGCGGTTTTTACCGGTATTTACCAGTTTTTCCCGGTTTTTACCTGGTTTTTACCGCTTAGTGGGAAAAACAGGTTTTTCCCGGGAAAATGCCAACCCTGTTAAGATACATATATAACATATTTCGTAGGTGCAAATCCTCTTATAGTCGTTGTTACACTTATGTCCAACATTTCAGCCATTTGTTGATTTGTAAAACCTATCTCTACGTATTCGCGTATCTTCTCGTCCACGTTGAACGACATTCTTTGTAAAAATAATATGGATTCTTTTTCGCGTAAACTGTTTAAATTTTCCCACTAACGTTTAATATGGTAGTAACCGTTGATACTCTCAATCTGTACAGACATGAATATGTATATGTAGGAAAACTGAAGAGTGACCTTCGTTGACCCCGTGTGCATATTGTTTTGAAAACACGCCTTGGAAACACGCCTTGGTTACAGGGTAGTAGCACCTTCCGTTTAGGGTAGTAGCGACACTAATTTACAGTAGCATCGTCGCCTATAGTATAGTAGCAGCATCGCCTATTTAGAGTAGTAGCGCCTCGTTTTAACAGTAGCATCGTCACTTAGGAGTAGTAGCACCTCCTGTTTAGAGTAGTAGCACCTCCTAATAAGAGTAGTAGCACCCCCTGTTTAGGGTAGTAGCACCTCCTGTTTAGGGTAGTAGCACCTCCTGTTTAGAGTAGTAGCGCCACCTGTGGTCCTTTTGGCGTTCCATATGCACTCTGCAGCTGCGCTGCGTAACTGCTTGTGCCTGCGCAATGTCGTCGCAGCGTAGGGTTCGCGGGCTGACGAATCTCATCGTTAGCTGCGCTGCGTTGTCCTTACGCTGCGTGGCGCCCTTGACGCAGTACCTATAGTTAGGCTGCGTTGTGCCTGCGCTGCGTCGTCCTCGACGCAGCGCCTATAGTTAGCTGCGCTGCTATGCAGCTTACATATTAGGGATTAGCTTTCCCTTGACAGGGCTAGTTAATGTTCGCCACCCTTGTATTGTGTTTAGGTTTTATTGTATCACTTTCTGTATATATTATTTGTTTATTACTTTACGAAAGATGTACGACATGTACATTGTTTATATAATTATACTTTAAAAACTCTTAATGCACTGTTAGTGTATTCTTTTCAACGGTGTCCTCGAGTCTCTCTCTACAACCCCCTTCCTTACTTGCCAACTGGGTACTACA
The DNA here is from genome assembly GCA_020650975.1 of Apostichopus californicus. Lineage (NCBI taxonomy): Eukaryota > Metazoa > Echinodermata > Holothuroidea > Aspidochirotida > Stichopodidae > Apostichopus > Apostichopus californicus. Next base: position 11,020 of record JAIPMN010041401.1, read on the forward strand.
CCATACTACCGAAGCGGAAAGCGTTACAGTACCTTTATTTCGCCATTTAGGTAAGATCTTAATCCTTGGGAAAACCATAATCATTTACTTAAATTTCACACATACCCGACAATGTAATTAGTCTGCGAAGTTTAAAGTTTTAACGATGTTGCAATACATGTGTCCTTTTTTTTTACTTTGGAAACCATCGAATAGTGTCTGTCAGTATGGGCAGCATTTTTATAGCTGTGTATACATAGCACAATACCAGGCCAGCACTTTTCAAAATATGTTTTTCGCGATGGAGTCACAGAATTAATCTTCTGCCCTTCTTTGTATGTTTAAGTTAAGGATGCAATACAAGGCACTGCTAGATCATACAGTTGGATCATTAGTCGCAACTCTGTAATGCTGCGAGTTGATTTTCATACGTTTCTTCATCCGTCGTGTTTCGACTTTTCTCAAAATTTAGACAGAATGTAGCAGTCTGACATAGAAGTCAAATTTGAATGGAGGGTCTATATTATAAGGAACTCTTGTTATCAACTTAACAATTTCAATAATAAACATCAAAAAATAAACAATGTAGACTTTCCAACAAAACATCGTCATCATCGACATTTCTTTGGTGCTACTTTATGATAAATAGTTGAAAATTAGAGAAAATTACCCAAAATTTGAGATTGAAATTCTGAAAATGCATGTATGAAAAAGCAACATTTCCAGTGTCCCACTTGAGCCACCGTAGTACCGAAAAAAAAGAGCTAAGAACAAATCGCTTTTTGTCTCATGTTTAAATCTCTTCCTACGATACTGTATTCATTGCTATTTCTAAGGACGTACGCAATCAGAAAGCCTGTCTTTAATTAATTCTAGTGTTGGTTTATGTAAGATGGGCTCAGTACATAGTTATATGTACTTGTTTAAACAATGTATAGGATCGTGATGGCTTAAGACAGTGTCTCTTCATGCAGCAGATTGACATTAATCAAGAAACAAATGTTCTGGCTCATGAATGTTTACTGCAACAGGCAATGGTGCCCGGTGATATGGCGCCCTCAGTTTGACTGAAACTAAAACCCAATCAAATGTCGACTACTGGAATGGTGTAAACTGTAAACAACATGACACATGAGTCATTTATTGATTAATAAATATGAACTTTACCATCCACTCCCCGAGATTTCAGTGTCGATAGAGATGGTCCGACGGGTATTGATGAGGGCAGCAGACAGTCATCTAGGCTATAATAAGAGAAAGAAATATAATCAGTCATTTGCCATTATATCCTTTTTTAATTTTAACTATTTCGAATACAGTATCAAGATTAACTCATAATATGCAATACATCAATAGTTGTTCCTTCCTCTGTTATACAATCTCACACATCAGTAAAGTTTTTAGGAAGGATCAGGAACACGCCGGATACGAACAATATTAAAAACAGCAAAAACAGTACATTCAAAATGATGGAAGCTTTTTTTTTTAAATGCCAAAGGTCTAACTCTAGATCCAAAAGTCTCAAACAGGTTCGATTATGACGTCAAGCCCTCAATTGAAAAATGATGATAAACTATTACAGTGGGGCAGCAATGAATATACAAGTTGAAGTACGGCTCTGTTTCATTCTTTTCAACCCACCTAACCCCACCCCTCCCCCCTCTTCTTTCCCACCCAGCCTGTTCCGTTCATTGTCGGGTGCTCAAACCGGCACCACACTATTCCTGTCCAAAAAGACAGATGTCGCTGATGTAACCTGACATGTTTTGCAAGTCGATCTGAAGGAAGAAAGTTCACAACGTTATCGATGCAATATATATATTTGTGTTTATCAGTTATTGAAATTAATCGACCATTATCAACATTATATCAACACGAAGGGATGTCCGTCTTATCAAGGGCGCTTCGAAGGGGGGAGGGTAGTAGCTGGGGTGTATAATATAGAACGTGTCGGTGATATCTTCTTCTAAAATCCAAGGAGTTTCGATTACTAGTCATAGAAAACACGTCGCAAGTTAAATGTGAAAATGTAATGTCTTTGATTCCTATCAGTTGGTGGAATGTGAGGAAGTTAGAAAAAGTAAAACGATCCAGAGAATGAAGAAAGTTTCTAAATGATGGTAGTTTTAGAAAAATGACTAAGCTGTAAATTCGAATCCCTAAGACTCACAACAGAAATGGTACCATTATGACACAGCGCCCTCATGTGAAACATATTTCAAATAACTTCATAAAGTGCTCCAGCAATTTATATACTTATTTACATAATAGTATAAGCTCTGCTTCATTCTTTTCACCTCGTTTCTACCTCCCCACCCTCCTCAGCCCCCACCCCAACTACCAATCGTTAGTTTTTTTCCTTGAGTGCTCATATACCACATCGTGCTATTGCAGTTTTAAAAGAATAATCCCGTCCGTGTATAATGAAACATATTATTCAACTCTACCTGGGAGGGGGTGTCCCCCTCCCCTTTATAAAATTGTTGCCCTCCGAAGGTGGGCTAGACGCCAAATGGTGCAACATTTGGTGCTATATTTGCCTTGCATGTATCTCCAGGAATTGCTATTTTTTAGGCAGTGTTTTAAATTTTCTCTTACGTTTGCCAAATGAAAATAGAAGAACACTTCAAAATTGTTGCTGAAATATGAGTAGTAAATGCCGGAGGCTCATTTGCTCAAAATGTAACACTGTCTGCACTCTGCAGGCTACATACTGGCGTGTACACCTCATAAGCTGACCGTACTGAGGATTTGTTTTAACTTTATCACAACCCGACACCGAACGTTGCGGCGTGCGCTACTAGGCTATTTGTCACTGATTTGACAGAAGTTTCGTATCTCGTGGAGTCAGTGTTTATTTACGATATGTCATGTGTGTAGGTATTGGAGAATTAACAGGCATACGGGGGTGATGGGCAAATCGATCGCGGCCGCGGCAGAAACAAAACATGTATTTTCGATCAAATTCGTCACTCTTAAAGAATATGAGTGACTTTTAGAAAATGTTTGACGAGGTGCCAGTGTATTTGTTTTTGTCCGGGCGGCCGAGTTTTTCGTCCGGGCGGTAGCTTTATGTCCGGGCGCTAGCCAGCCTTTTCAAATTTTGTCCGGGCGGCGCGCCCGGACAAAACCGGTAGTGGAGAACACTGAGTAGTACTGTATATGTTTTAACACACACTGAGTCTCAATACACACTGTACGTACTTCTTAAATCTTCCAGCTAAATACTTCGAGTAACATGAATGACTTAGGAATTAATTTTGAGCTTAATTTTGAGCTAGAGTCAATGTCAGCAACCTTATCGAGGTGCTTCAACGAAGAACCGAAGCGTAAAGCGTCCAATGTTGACACTAACAGAAGAAACCTTGTCGCTAAGCCTAACAATAACGTTAGCACTACTACTACTTGCAGTAACGACATGACTGACAAGGGACTAGGCCTAGCGATCTTTCAGACTCGCAATAACACTGCGGTTACTACAAGTACAAACCTGTCGAACAATGGGGCTCGGAACCTCTTCAAAAACTGCTCATTCTCAGTAAACGTTTATTTGAACGGTTCATCTACCGACCAGGGATAGACGTGTTCTACTCAAAAGAATGTTAGCAACAGGCAACGTTGCTAGCCTAACTGTTGTAGCGTTTACGGACTTTCCAGAACACACACAACTTAGCATCTGTTTATTGCGCAATTTGACCTGGTAGGTCAAAAAAACGTTTTAAAATGTTATCTTTAGAAATTTGTTCATCTGTTCTTATTTAATTTGCATTTCCCTCCATTTTTTAGTGTTTGAATTGATTAAAGTACAAAAATTTTAGACCTCGGTCCGCTCAGCCTCCTCGATGACGTCATCATCGGTCTCAAATCAAATTTAAGACCGGTTCCCCTCGTATTTATCCCCTAAGTGAAAGTGCCGGCTTATTTTCAAAAACTCTTTAAATTAAAACAGGGCTGTAGCCAGCCCCCTCCCTCTCCCCTTCCCCGCTGAGAGTTTTCACTTCCAAAAGAAAAGTAGACCTATGATAATTTGGAGATATGTACATGTGATATGCGCTATTTCAGTTACCGTACTTTGCAGCGAAGTCTTCATATCATTTCTTGTGATTTCATTAGTCAGTAGTGTACAACTCACTACTAATCGTTTCTTTCTTCGTTGAGTGCTCAGATACCGCACAGTGTTATTGCACTAATGAAAGCTCGGTTTCATTCTTTTTACCTCGTTTCTATCTCCCCCATCCAACCCATCCTCCCAAACTACCAATCGTTAGTTTTTCGTTGAGTGCTCAGATACCGCACCGTGATATTGCTCTTTAAAAGCTGTTTCATTCTTTCCACCTCGTTTCTACCTCCCCACCCCACAACCCCCACCACCACTCGTTAATTCTTTTCGTTGAGTGCTCAGATACCTCACCGTGCTATTGCACTTTTAAAAGCTCTGTTTCAATCTTTTCACCTCGTGTCTACCTCCTACCCCCCCCCCCCCACAACTACCAATCGTTAGTTTTTTCCTTGAGTGATCATATACCTCACCGTGATATTGCAGTTTAAAAAGACTAATCCCGTCCGTGTATAATCAAACATAATATTATATTATAATATTATTATCATATTATTATTCAACTCTACCTGGGCGGGAGAAAATGTTATAACAGTACTTGATGTAAAGATTGGCTTTGTCTTGATGTTTGTTTATCAGTAACTGAAAGTGCCGGCTTATTTTCAAAAATTCCATTAACTTAAAACAGGGCCGCAGCCACCCCCTCTCCCGATGAGAATTTTCACTTTCAAAAGGAAACAGTGTAGAAGTCTAATGTGAAACTACAGTTCATAAATATATGTATTAAGTCTATGTGTTTTATGTAGACCTATCAGTTCCACTGCTATTTCCTATATCAGTGCTCCGATGTTTTAACTAAGAATATTGAGGCACTGTGAATATACATATATACAGGGCTATTTTTATAGAGGCGAACAAGGGGGGGGGGGGAT
>JAIPMN010041403.1:0-10819 GCA_020650975.1 Apostichopus californicus
CCAAACTTTTGTTGTCCTGTGTGTTATATTGTGTGGTGTTTACAATGACATATTCCGAGCCGGAAATTCCGAACATGTATACTTTTGTAGAGGGGCTACATTGAAAGATAAAGCCTGGGCACATAAACACCTTGATCCATTATCAATCCCCAGTCCGCTTACATAGAGACTGTAGCCGTGTCAAGTAGGTATCAAGAGACCCTTGGGAAAGGGAAAAGATACTACACAGTATCAGTTTAAAGGTTGGTGTGCTGTCTATCTGTTCGGTTATAAAACAAAACAATATTCTTTACCAACCTTGCAACCTTACGTTACGCATACCCACCCCACCCCTTCAGCCGCCCCTACCCCATCCCTTCAGCCGCCCCTACCCCACCCCTTCAGCCTCACTACCCTCCCCCCATCCCCCAAACACGCCCAAGGTTCGAATACAACAAACAAAGAAGACGGACGTATATGGCAAGCCATGTGGGATAAACACCGCATAATATATCCGCGTATTAATTCGAATATATACGCGTATTAATTCGAATATACATGTGTTGTACATGTGTAAAGTTTCGCTTTTTGAAGCGATCTCGCGAGCCCGCCAAAAATTTATCGTTGGTAAATGTACACAGCAAGAGCGGAAATGTTTTTCTAATTAATCCGTGCATATATTGGATTTAATCCCCATATGTATTTTATTTAATACGTGTATATATTCGAATTAATACGTGTATATATTCGAATTAATACGTGTATATATTCGAATTAATACGCGGATATATTTAAGCCATATGATTGGCTAATAATATATACGCGTATATACTCCAATTAATACGCGTATAAATTCCAATTAATAAGCAGATATATTATGCAGTGTTTGTCCCACATGGCTTGCCATAGGCGTAGAGAGCAAGGGAAAGTGTCCGTATATGGCAAGCCATGTGGGACAAACACCGCATAATATATCCGCGTATTAATACGAATATATACGCGTATTAATTTGAATATATACGCGTATATATTATTAGCCAATCATAAGTCTTGAATATATCCGCGCATTAATTCGAATATATATACGTATTAATTTCAATATATATGAGGATTAATTCGAATATATACACATATTAATTCGAGTATATACGCGTATTAAATCCAATATATCCTCGTATTAATTCGAATATATACGTGGATTAATTCGAATATATAGGCGGATTATTTCAGCCAATCAGATAAGCATGACTATATACACGTACTAAATCCAATATATCTTCGTATTAATTCGAATATATACGTGGATTAATTCGAATATATACACGTATTAAATCAGACAATAACTGGCATGTCTTATAGCTTTCGCAAACGAGTCGATTGCAAATTATTAGTCTCTATTAACGTACACCCAGGCCAAACGTACTTGATCTAGACAACAGCATGACTCGTCCAACAGATAAGGAACAGTATTTGAGTGATTTTCGCCAGGAGTTTAACGACTGCTGTAGAATTTTGCCAAACGGTGGTGCATTTGGCGGCACGGGGCAAGTTCCAAATGTTGGGCCTATTCGCGACATACTCAACAGAGTGACACGCTTAAACAGATCGTTAAGATACGCTAGGATAGGCGAACTCCTCGACTCGGAGGAGTACAGGTCGATTGAAGTTCCCCTCAACCAGTTGATAAGACTTGTATCACAACTTGCGACACACATGCAATCAGGTAAGTTCATTATATTAGTTCCAGGCAAATAGCTAACAAAAGGTTTTTTTCACAATGCAATCTGTCCTTAACCAGAATGACATATCAAAAGTCTTAGGAAATAGCCTAGGCTTAATTTGCATATTAAACGACGGTTTGCTGTATATATGTCCAAATCTTGAGATCTGAGACTCCAAGAAGAAGAATTTTGGTGTCGCCTAATTTGCATAAGTTCAGAATTGTTGCAGTACGTGCCATTCATACTTTTTAAGAAAAAGTCGCCCAGGAAAGAACCTGGGCACGAAAACCAAACTACCGAACGACTAATCCTCTCTCAACCCCAGTCCCCTTGCATCGGGACTGTGACTGTGTGATCATCGTCGGGTGTGCATCACCATTCCCCTCGAAAGGGAACAGATACTACATTACTACTTTACATAAGCATGACATGCCTGGCACGTAATATGAAAGTTTTAAAGAAAGTCAAGGTACGAATACGAGAAGAATATCAAGGGGCTCATGCATTCAGGAGAATACACAATGGGGTAACAGGACATGTGATGGGCACAGGAGTGGGGGGGGGGCATTTGAGAAGTATCAAACAAACTACCCACCCCTCGATAATGCAGATTGTTTGCTAGCGAAGTGGTTAGTATTGATATTAAAAATTTAGTCTGTGACCATACCCATCCCATGTAGTTCGTGTTAACTGTACGATTGTTTACATCAAACATCCATGTGAGTTTTTTAGTCTGCCGTAGGTCCTAATCAAATATAATACTGAGGAAAAACAGTTCGTGATTTGCATCACATAACAATACTGTTTATTAGGTTCCTTATTTCAATTTGTTTGATACTAAATATGAAACATACAGAAGTAACTGCGTCATTACTTTATAGGTTGGGTCTACTTCTTTTATCAAAAAACAAGGTCTGCCATAAAGATGGTTTGGTACATGCATGCTTTTCCATTGAGCATGACCTCTCCATTTTTCTCTTGCCAGAGCCGCACCCTCCCAGTTCCGCCGCTTGGTATATATACAACAGAACCCTCACTCCTGTACTTACACACTAGGTTAGAAACTGTAGTTACATTTAAATGAAAGTCAACACCATCTCACTTTAGAAAGGCCAGTGGTTATCTTTCAGTCCTAAGTTCCTTAAATGAATGTGAGTTTGAATCTAATATAAATGAATACAATAATATGAATAAAGAATGAAGTCAGATGGCTTTGTACTTTGTTGCAACTGTATAAGCATCAATTACTTACCACCATATGTTTAAACATCAACTGCTGACCAAGTGATGAATAAGGATCATGCATTCGTTTAGATTTGTCTACATAGCAATTTTGAATTGAAATACTTGCAATTTTTGTTTTTTTGATAATTATGCTTGGAAAGTTTTCAAATGCTGATCTCCATAAATGCAGTAGGATTTATCTACTCAAAATGGGCAATTAGTATGCTGTTTGACCAACTTTTAATTTCAGTCAAGTTATCAGGCTTACATGTACACACATATGACAATCACCTCAGTATTGATTACTTGGCAAATAATATTAATAAAAAGAAGAAAAAAAATACCAACACCATGATGTCCTGAACTTTTAGTGTTTAAAGCAATAATCAGGATTTGAGCATAGCCGAGAATTACTCTTCTTTTATCAAAGGGGGATTTTGTCGTTCATTTCCCTTGCAATAATTTTGATTAAAAGCATCAATGAATGCACATATGCCCAAGAATACAAAACTGCATTGTGGTTTCAATGAAGTTATGTGAATGATCTTACATGAATATGACATATACTGTAGGCTAAAGATAGGATGAATGACACTTTGATTTGCTTAGAACAGCAAAATGCATTGAGATGTGACAAACAATATTCACTTCCGCAGCTGATGACCAAAATGGACACTTATTGTCTTCTTGTACTGAGCATAGAGATAATCTGTTTTCAAGGTTTTCACAATTTGATCCCTGTTGACCCCAAATTACCATTGATCTCTACCAAAGACAAAAGGGTTCTTCTACTTAATGTGGTCCATCTACATACCAAACATGAAAACTCTCCAAGCTTGTCTTTTGAGATATCATGTTTACAACTTATGTGTCACACATATACCAGATCATCGCATTCATCAAAACACAAAAATTGGGTTAATGTACCAAAAGGAGATGGGTGATAAAATGTATGAAAGTATGAAATGAAAACCAATGTTAGGGCGAATTTACATTGGTGAAGTGAGAATATACTGTGTGTGCTAAGTTCGTATATGTTGATTAGGGTCAACCTAAACCAAATATTGGAGACTCTAAAATGCCTGTCTCCATATGATTCCTCCAAGCATTGTAGGTGGTATGGAAACTAGGTAACCGTAGAACCAACGAACAAGTGTTTGCAGTAGGATAGATCCCGTCATCCTGCAGCACCTCTAGGGATGGAGTTGGATCAAATCCCAAAGGAGGCACTGAGTCACATGCAGTAGAAAAAATTAAAAGTTCCTCAAAGGACACCCGACTTTCACCACCTGTACAGATTAAAGAATGATATTTATTAACACGGGATAGGAAAAATATATATATACCTGTATAAAAGAAACTTACAGGATGTTTTATATTTTCAATTAAGGCTTGTTGAAGTGAACATGCAGCAGTCAAATGAATTCTAACATTAAATGTTAGGCAAAGCTGAGTGTGGTTGTTTGGCAGTTAGGAATTGTAACTGCAGTTCTGGGCAAACGCATGGTCATGATGATGTAATGTGTTTCACTAATGCAGAATTTAAGTACTGCATCATCTTTGCTGAAGATTACTGACTGTCAGATAGCAAGCATGTGATCATGTCTACAGATGAGCGTGTCAGCTCTCAATTTGAAAACTTTGTAAAAGGGATATGGGACAACTAGTACATGAAAACATCTGACATGTGTCCTCACAGACCACCCTCTGTGGATTTCTTTATAGTGCGATGATTAAGCTGGTTAAAATAAGGTACAACATATCAGGCAAGCAACAGTATCCTCTACAGTTATAGGAACATGATATTGTGAGGTTCAAGTAGGGGTGTGGAATATGTTTATATTTTTCTGTATTTTTTTTTTGAGTTGTATTATGTCTGCATGATATTGGATGTACACCACAATTATTTGACATAGGTAATGACTACCATCACAACAGAAATTACATTTACCTTCAATATCAATGAGCCAATCTCTCCAAAAAGATATTACTCTATTCTCCGTATGTCTGATATTTGATCCAGTTGGTGCCAATGATACAATGAACAAATTTTGTACAATCCTTTGATTGAGCCTCATAAGTCCTTTCTGGACAAATAACTGCTGGAAGCCATCTGGGTTTTTTCTTATTGCTGCCAGCACTCCACCAGTTTCCAGACCTTCTAAGAATCTGCCAAGAGCAAAAGAAGTTTTTTTGGCAAAAGTGAGAGACTGCAAGAGTGCAGGTGAGGTTAAATGGAGGAAAGTGCTTCATGATAAACTACATTACAAATGTATGCATCCTCGGTAAATTATTGTGTCTATATGCACGGGTACAGACTGTACCCAATTTAAAGAATATACACATCAATTCCCTGCACTCTCTCTTATGCGGCAGCATCCCCCCTCCATAATCAACACATTTTAAGGCAATTGATTCACTGTTGTCCTGTTTTTCAATGTACAGTATTTACAACCCTTAAACCTCTTCAGATCCATATCCTTTCAATGGCTGTCAACTTATTAAGACCTTCCCTATTCTTATCATCTATCTTTTGATTCCTTTTTAAGTAGAGTAGTATACACTTATTATAGGCAGAGAAAGCCAAAGAAAGAAGGGGTTACTTATCCAGAATATAGAAGTGCATAAATTATTAACTGTTTACCTTTGATACAAGATTAAGAGGTTGATTTCATTGTGTGAAAAGGTCTGTCATATGCATGAAATTTAAATAAACTGGAGGAAAAAAAAACCCTCTTGCATAACCTCTCTTTCATATTATCGATTTATTTACTTCAAAAGTCATTAGAAAGGGGAGCAGTTTCACTTTCAGGCAAAGTAAAAATGGTTCTGTTTGGTCTATATTTACAACCAAACATAGCAATATACAGCATGTGCTTGCATCCGGTTGGATATGTAGTAGCACCGTATTTGTGTACGGTAACCGTTCCCTCACAGAGCCTGTGTGAACCCACATTCAACGGCAACGAGTCATACTGCAGCTCACACTGGTAGTGTTTTACTCTCTTCTTAAATGTCTGCTGTATTGGCCCCAAATAGACCAGATTTTCCAATATGGTCACATTTGGTCAAAAAAATTTTGATTACCACTTTGGACATTGAGCCATATTGTGTGTTCATTTAGAATGTTTGGTCTGGTACTAGCAATAAAAATCTCAATCAGCTTTTCACCTTACAAACAGAGAGCTATTCAACATATCACTCTTGATGGTCCATGTGCTTTCAGCAATGACTTATTCTGCATTCTCACTCTTCCTGAATTGAAGCATTTAAACAAAGTTATTAATACTGCATGTCTGCCCCTACGGCTCTAAATAATAGGTTTAAGCATTTGCGGTTTCAGATCTCTTTTATAGTCATAATGAATTTCATGATGGCAAATACACTAGCCAATTAAATCTTCTGCTATCTTTGTCACACAAATATTGGTCTGTTTCAAAATTGATCAATTTATATGTCTGCAATTGTCTCCCAACAAAATTCAAATATTGCAACCTACCTCTGGTTATTAGGGAACAATGATTACTAACTGCATAAAGAAATGCTGACTGCACATTGTTAATTATAATGCACCCGAATCCTAGTTTATTTTACCATTAGTTGCAAATATTGTAGGCACTCTTTGTGTATTATGCAATTACTTTTCTTCTATTCTGTTCTCTCTTAACACAGCACTTCCTTTCTCTAATTATTCCATTAAATCCCAAATGTTGTTCTGATCAGACAAATTAAATGAAGTGATATTATAATGAAATTATTGTAAAACCCTAACAATGAAATCATACATAATTAACCTGGTAACCTACTGGTTTAATGCTGCTTGCTTTCTTCCAAACAGATAAAAGTGCATTGCATCCTTCACCATCACATCACGATCTGCCAGTGACTGGACATGACGAACAGAGCCCAATATTGAAAGCAAATCCTGTCCATTCATAATCTCTTGTCGCACATGCTCTACCGTTGCAGCATCCATGATCTATAAACAAAACAAAATTATGTTATAATACTGGGAGATTAATTTTTACAAGAAGCATGTGGCAGCTTTTATGTAAGGGATGCGTTCTTTCGGAACTGGAGTGCAAATGTGCAATGAGGTTCAATAATGATTTATCACAAATATATATTTTTCTATACTATAATTATAAACATATTATCATAAAAACGACTTGTGACATGTTGTAGCTACAGTCATATACATACAACATTATGTTAGTACTATAGTTTACACTAAGATGTAAGTGGTTCCGTATTTGGTGGTCTGTAAAAGGCCCGACTTATAAGCATGTTTAAACTGCTAAAAGTTTTCAACCAGAATACAGTTGGTTTGGATGATGCAACATTGGTAATTAATTCTTTATGCATTTGACATACATGCTTAATCTTAATTTGTGCGGCAAAACGGGTTAGTTGCGTGGTGCTACTTTCATTAAGTACCGTCCACAAGGAAAGTTTATTTCCTTTGGGGGGAATTCAAATCAAATTTGCAGTCATATTTGGTATGCTCTTGTACTGAAAGGTATGCTGTATTGGCCCCAAATATGCCAGATATTCAAATATGGTCACATTTGGTCAAAATTATTAAACTAATTTTATTACCACCCTTGAAAAAAACAAACATTGTTTTCATACTTGGACCTCTGTTGACTCCAGATGACCCTTGATTGATCTGCATGAAAAAGTATAGGGATCATCTATTTACTAAGGGTTTCCTACACACCAGGTTTGAAGTTCAAGCAACCTTTACTCCTTGAGATATGGTGCTTACAAGTTTGGCATCACAAATGCACACGCACGCCATCATTATTGCAAAGGTTTCTCTTAAATCATCAAAGTTTTCAACTAAGTGCTTTCCTGGAGGTCTTTTCTCTCTAAATTGTTCTCAGACATTCTTGATGAACAGACAAGATGGCTAATGTCCAAGTGAGGTATATTTCCTCCAGATTAGTAATAATAATTTAAGAATTTTGACCAAAGGCGACCATATTTGATTATCTAGCATATTTGGGGACAATACATAACTTTAATGGCTGCTTTTGGAAAATAACACTACATTAAAAGCAGTTCAGTTTACCCTTTTCAATAGTTGTTTGACTTGATCATCATGAACATCGTCTAAGGATGGCTGAGTTGTGGCTTCTTGTCCAGATAATGATTCATAAAGGACTTCAGATAGACACATTGGTCCAGGGCCCCCATGAAGAAGTGACAAGGCAAAGAACTTGCCAACATCCCTGTATGTATTGTTTGATATGGCTGAAATGTGTAGAGAATCCAGCAAAACTGGTTACAATGAAATTATGCACATGCAGGAACTTACAGTAGGGTAGATAGTTGCATGTAACACATATTTTAAATGACTTTCTGCACAGCTCCCTTTCAAATACGCAATCCATATGCACTTTGCTGCATATCCATTACAATTGCCTCAAGTCTCAAAATTGTCACCTAATACCTATACGATAGAAGTATCAGTTTTCTTCCATATTTCCTTAAAATGATATTATGGTGGCAAAGTTGACTGTTACATAAAAAGTGGTAAATTTTCTGTGCTAGCAGGTGAAAACCACGTCCTGATCGAATGTTTATTTGCAGGGATATGAATTTTCAAACTTTGAGTAATTATGAATGCATATGGCAACAGCAGGGTGAGTGATGTCATTATGGCAAATTATTTGAAAATTTAATACTTTTTCTTTATAATGTGAGTTTCATTTCCCAATAGAAGAAACATTTTAATTATTAAAATTACTTGCATTTGGACAAACCTTTGAATTTAGAGTATCTTGATAGCTTAAACATTACTGTATAGACAGAGAAGCGAGTGGACAGCTTTGATGGGAAGCATACAGCAACAGTAACTTCGAAATACTCCCTTGCATGCACTACAAACAAACATCCATTTCTGTTCAAACATACATTCATCAATAAATGTTGGTAAGCTTGATTCGAAATGTGTACACATAGAAATACTACCTTGTGCTGACAGTGCCAATTGGCGTGCCTCCATTGGTCCTTCAAAGATACGACACATCAGTGCTTCCTTTAGCAAGAGGCGGAGAAACTCCCGCAGAGGGCCTCCATTGTCAACTGCTCCTTCGCTGACGTCGAAGTCATCCACAAACATTACACTGATTTTGCGCAGTGGTTGGAAGTGCTTCCGGGAGAAGGCTCTGATTGCACAATCCATAATCTTATCTCTGGTCACATTGACATAGTTTGCAGTTGGTACTGCTTCACTCAATACCTGCGACTGAAGAATCAGCAGCTCAGCTTTCCAATCCCTGTAAAGCAAAGATCACAGAAACACAAAATGCATTAATTGTGATACATATGCCACTCTTTGGTGCAACACACTCTAGTTCTATCATTGAGGAAAAGTAAGGAACCAACTCTCATGACAGCTCACCCTGCAAACTCAGTCTACACAGTGTGTGACAAATTTCATACCGAATTAGGCAGAGTTCCTGATGCTGTAAGCCAACATCTAATTTTGCCTGTGATTAAATGAAGATTTTATAATCATTAAAGTATTTTGGCACTGCATGTTCACCATAAAGATTGCAATGTCACAGTGTTGTGGACAAACTGTAAATATTTTGAGTTTTCATTTTAAGCCCCACACCTGCAGTCATTACTATACATGCAATCCACAAAAAAACCCAAAAACAACGACATTGAACATAGGCTATACCAGGGCCATGTATCACTACTCAAAACCACATACAGTTCCCATATATCATGTTTACAAGAAAATTTTGGAAGATACTCCATCTAAGGCATCTCAAACTGAGGTGAATAGACACTTGCTGGAAAGTGAATAGGATGAATGGACTGAAGTGAATGTAGGATTAGTATGTTTCAATTCACTTTAGTTTGAGGTTGGCTTTCATGAAGTATTATACAAAACATTCAGCTAATATTTTATTTGGCCCAGCCACCTCTCATAAATATTTAATCAGCAGTAATGCATGTCAAACAACATGTTCATACCAAATTAATAAGAAGTCTATATCACATAAAGTTGATGAGAAATTGCATTTTTCATTTTAAGTCCAGCTCACTTACTACTGCTTGAATGAGATCCACAACAAAACCAGACTGACTGTTATTGGGATTTCGTATTTACAATCTTAGGTATAACACACACATGCTGACTTACAACTAGCACATTTATGTCCCTGATGCCTTGGACTAAGGAGCTTCTAAGCAATACCATTCATGTCAATTACTCAATGTGCCATAATCTTGGAAGTATGATAAATATGTCCAAATTTAAGTTCTCAGATACTGCTGACCTTGAATGACAACAACATTCTTCTTTCAATTCCAATGACTCATCCACATACCAAATAAGCAAGGTGCCCATTCAGCTTCCCTTCCTTACATATCTTGCTTTCAGACTTATCAAATTTGACCCTGCTTACCTCAAATGACCGTAAACCTACACATTTCACGTTGAAGAAATAGGCTTCTTGTACTTTACATGGTGCATCCAAATATCAAAGACATCCAAGCTTCCCTGCTCGTGAAAGATTTTCAGATTTTGACCATTGCTGAACTCAATGTTTAATAGACTTCTTTTACTAATTAATATGCTATGATATCCATATTAACTCATTAACTTACTTTTCTTGTTCTTCACTCGAATGAGCATCGGGCAAAGATGACAAACTTGAAGAACGGGATCGCAACATGCCTTCATGGGTAAAGGCTGTTATATCCTGTATTTACACAAATGTAATTTTTTCAATATGTATGTATACATCAATATATATTTATATCTATAAATATATGTATATATATATATATCTATATATATCTATATATATATATATATTTCATGCATGGCCTACATACAACAATTAAAAATTAAAGTGCAATCCCTGATATAT